>OZ007525.1:6143111-6171786 GCA_963931895.1 Eupithecia pulchellata
AAAATCACATAATATTCATAGTAAAACATTGAATGAATAAAGAAAAGCAAGCGGATCTTTATAAACTTTCCCACAAACAGCAAAATGTTTGAAAATAATAGAAAATGTAAGAAATTTTGAATGAATTCGGTACCTTTCCCATGCAACGTTATATTTTGATGTTATTTGTTGATTTTCATGCGACAGCCAAACACTCTGCACATACACTTATAAAATACATTATTCTCCAAGTTTGCACACTATAAAAAAGCATAATTATCGCCTATTAACTCTAAATTTCCTTCATTTTCGAATAAAAACAAGTCCGGATGACAACTGATGTACTTGTTGTTGACTGCGACTAAACATGGCGACCGGCCACAGGGGGTGAGGGGTGAGGTATTTTGTGACGTCACCAAAACAATGTTGCCATTTTCAGTCATGATCAAACTGCTGTTGTCCTTTTTTACTCATGATTATCTTCATTAGTCAAAAAGAGATGCCGATATGTAAGTAACTCTGCTGTCGAAATACATCACACTTCTATAACTAACTGTTCGTAACAAGTTCGTATAGATGTTTATGCCAGATCTATATTCCTCTATAATCTAAGGTTCAGAACAAAAAAATCAACAAAAAACATCAAAATATAACGTTGCATGGGAAAGGTACCGAATTCATTCAAAATTTCTTACATTTTCTATTATTTCCAAACATTTTGCTGTTTGTGGGAAAGTTTATAAAGATCCGCTTGCTTTTCTTTATTCATTCAATGTTTTACTATGAATATTATGTGATTTTAGGAGAAAATTATTCGTCATAGTAAATAGAGTTAGGGTTCGGTATTTTCAAAACATCGATTATCGATAACGAATTATTTCATCGACGCAGTACCAATAACACAAAAATAAAAGTAAATCCTTTACAGCAGCGTCAGCAACTTTGAACCAAGCTAACCAAGATTCAAAGGTGTGGTGCCAGGGACAGAATTTTTGGTTGGGGTGGAGTTTACGGGTCGCAGGACTTAGAAAATTTTCGACGATTTTTTTTATGTATATATAACATGACATTTTTTTGGCTACGTAAATAGGGTCACTATGGGTGCAACTTTGGTTCAGGTGATCCACCCCAAAGTTCAATGACCTCGGCGCTAGAGGTCAAAGTATGTCGTTCAGTTTTAAGGCGAAAGACTTAGAAAAATTTCGAAAGATGTTTTTAGGCATATTATAACAAATGTTTTTTCTTGTGGCATCGTTAAGAGGGTCACTAGGGGTGCAACTTTGGTTCAGCGGTTTGACCCCAAAGTTCAATGACCTCGGTGCTAGAGGTCAAAGTGTGTCGTTAAATATGGATGCAGAAACAATATAAAAACTTTACAGAGCATTCCGGGAAGAGTTGATTAGATTCAATTTGAGTGGCGGATCCGACACAGAGTTCCCCGACTCCACGTGGTCTTGTGCGTGGAGCCCCTAGAGTGTAGGTATATAATAAGCCGGAGGCGCGAAGGGAGTGCAGCCTCCGCCAGCCGTAACAAGGGACAGGCACAGTGTGCCTGTCCCTTGTTACGCAATGGCGGAGAGGCTGCACTGCACTTCCCGCAGCGCAGGAGCTATCGCGATCGCGATGCAATAAAAAAAAACATGAAGAAATACCCCGACACATAGAATTCCAAAAATACAAAAAGGTCTAACTTTGTATTTGAAACTGATTTATTTAACTTACCTGTATACTCCAGCTTAAACTAACGTTTTTACAATAAAGGTCAGTGACCTTGTGTTCGAAAATGATTGATTTAACTTTCCGGCGTCGACTCCAGCAAAAACCAACGTTTTTACAAAAAAGGTCAGTTTTTGATGGAATGGGCTTGATAGGTCAGTGATTGTCTAAGACTCTTCCACACACGCCATCAAGGTACAAGCTGCAGAAACTGGCAGTCCACACGAAACTTACCTTGGGCCGAGCGCGGCAACCTAAATAATTGTCTTATATGAACATATTAGTATTAGTACTGAATATAGAGGATATTCATTGAATTGAGTGCCAGCCAAAGCTTGGGGAAGTTGTAGTGTTAATATTAACTGAATTGAGCTGTACTGTACGTAGTAAATAGCGTTTTTTATTGAACTTGATGAAATCTATTGTAGTATCCCGTTTTTAGACGATAGGACGGAGGGTAATATAATGCTAATGACCCGTTACGGCCGTTACGGATCACCAAGGTATAGAAACTTAAATAAAACTGAACAGAGCTTAAAGATAGGTACTTATTCTTCTACTTACTAATATTCGAAAATTTAGAATTCAACTCCGTGCAACTCAATTACTTACTTATCGATATTCAATGTTAAAATACGCGCAACTCTACAGCAGGCCGCCATCTTTGTGCCAGACTAACTTTAGGTATGCACGTAGGTATTTCAGGTCTATATATTCGTTCGTCTGAGTTCTGAACCTTTGGGTAAGGTAAAATTGAGCAAACAACCGCACCCTGAGCCTCTGAACGCACCCCTGGTTCCGAGCCATGGACGAAGGGAAGGAGAACTGAACACAGACACACTAGGCGAACATCTTTCATGGTTGCGGACGAATATCAATTCATCATGGAGTCGATCAAGCAGCCTACGTTTTCTACGTTTTAATAACTTAGACAGCGGTGGAATAACAAAGGGATGTATTAGAATAACTAAACTAGTGAACAAGTCTGGACAGGAGCACAGAATAAAAAATATCCTAACCTCCCGCCCCGCCGCGCCCCGCCACGCCGCGCCGCGCCCCGGCGCGGTGGAAGTCGAGCGAGAGTGGTGCCGCTGGTGCCCGCACCCTATAGGTCGTTCTGTTCGTTAAAGGTAATTGGTAGGGGTTCAAAGCTTGAAGCTAGCGCAGATTATTATAATTTGAGTCATGGTTGTCATAGACGATGTCTCAGCATTTAAATATACCTACCTAATTATAGAGGATTTAAAAAAAACCCAAAACTCTACAATTAATTGAAAATATCGGCGAATTGGAAAAACAACTAAGTTCCTTTTTACTTTATTTCAATAAAATAATGTGTAAACCATCTAAAAAACATGTTTTTTATGATCTGCGGCATCAGACTAATTTTTTACAGACATTTTCAGAGATTTTAAAAAGCCATTTCTTAAGGCTCCAGTGACGGATGAATTTCCATACAAACGTAATAGGTACCAAAATGACTTGTGCAGAAACAAAAAAATATTTAGGTAATATAATAAAAATAATTAAATGAAATTCTATTATATATTATTAATAATTGTATTAATTAATATCAATTAATTATTATTTATTATATAATATAATTAAATGAAATTTTACTACAGGAAGGCTTCATTTTGTTATATTGCTTCCATAGAATTTTTAATAATCGCCTGTCTCAACTAACAGTCAAATCCGCCAAATTGTAAAAAATAAACAACAATAAATTAACGATACTGTTCAAAAGGCTCAATCGTAAGGATAAATTTTGATCCAAGTAACATTTAGCATCCTAATTACAGGAAGACCATGAAATTTTGCATAGGGATATGCCGTAACTGATGATTAAAACGACCAAAATTTTCAAATTATCCATTATCCTTTTCAAACGGAACCGAGAAGGTGTTTTTCTATCGGGATATCTTTCGCCATTATTCGATACAGGGACACCCTGTTTATGTACAATAAATTAAAACGCTACCTTTATAAACAGGGTATTTGCTGTATTGTTAGCCAAAATATCATGGGAGGGTGGATAGAGTTTTCGCTAACTTCTCCACCCTACTATCCAAGGTATGCTTAGTTGTAAATTTTCATAATCCTAAAACTTAAAAAAAACTTCCGTGGCGCTTGAACATTTTTTAGTTGAGTAGGTAATAAAAACACATGAAGGGGAGTTCTTACTTCTTTGCAAAAATCTCCCCCCACTGCTCATATTATTTTGGCAAACGAGCACCAATCACTCAATCACCCTTTGTAAATTAGATGCAATGCATCTTAACCCGGCGCGGCGGCGCGGGGCGCGGGGCGCGGCGGCGGCGCGGCCACAGAGTACATTATAATATGCGCGGCTGACCAGAGGGAAAATTAAAAGAAGAAGACTTTTTTTTTAATATCTTGTTTTGTTTTGTTTTGTTTGCTGATTTTTATTAAAAGAATCTGTTTTTGGGTTTCGTTGACTGCAATATTTGAATAATCTTCAATATCAATCATCTTGAGAAGATTTATATCTTCTAAAATGGTTTATCTACACTTTCCAAACCATCTGACGGAGGAGGAACTGATGCTGCAAGCGAAATACCAGAAGCTCAAAAAGAAAAAGAAAGCATTGCAAGCACTAAAAGCTCCAAAACCGGAACCTGAAAAACCCGTTCTACCAAAACGTCCAACAGAGGCACGAGATGCCCGTGAGATCGCAAGAAAACTTATCAAAAGTGGCGCCATTCAGGCAATAAAAAGCCCTCCTGCTACTCCTCAAAATGCTACTTTTAAAAGGCCACGAGCAGGTATTGTTTAACTTATTCATAAAGTACTTACTTCCAGCTGGTATTGCTCAAGTTATTCATGATAAAACATACATTCATTTTACTTGTCCAGGTCTTTTCAATGTCCATTAGTCTATATTAATATGAACCTTAGAAGAATTTTAATAAGATCTAAACTTGATCTAATGAATGTATTATTTATTATTGGTCTCCATCTCAGAGGAAAAGTTAAGTAATCTAAAAAAGAGCAGAAAGAAATCCCTAAGGATTTCTGTCCACTCTGTAAAACTTTTAAATTTAGACTAATAGGAGATAAACTATGATACTCACAGCTGAGAGTCTCCTCTAGCCAGTCAGCCAATTATGGATTACCACTATTTTTAGGCTACTGATTGATACTTTTAGGAGTGAACAACAAACTTTCATAAATATATTCATATGGTATTGTCATTGTGTTTATTTCTATTTCTCCATTCTAACATGAACTAAAACAAATTATAGGTCGAGAAAGGAAACTCAGCGGTTCTACAGGAACTCCAGGTGGTGTGGCCTCATACCAGCCATTCAGTGCATCTCAAGAGCCACCTCCACCTGAAGAGAAGCCTGCCCCCAAAGTCAAATATCTATATGACTCATTTGTAACATCCAGGGAGAAGTAAGTGGGAAGAACTAAAGATTCAGACCCACCATAGGGTGTGTGTCATCATCACTATGACACAAGTTATCTATTATTATATATATATATATATATATGTATATATTATAAGGTATAGATATGATAGGGCGAGAAAGGAAACTCAGCGGTTGTTCAGGTCCTCCAGGTGGCTCAATAAAAGGACATAATTTTAAATAATTGTAATACTGAGAGTTACGAGTAATATATCCTTTGGGGGATCTTGTGAGGAGCTTTATCTTAAGATTATTTTCATCTCTATTTATATTAGCGTGACTATTGGTAATAGGCCCTGTGATATGACCCTTGTCCCACAGTAGTAGGGGAGTCCCATTGTTTGAAATGCTACATGCCTTGATACACTTGTATCCTACCATATTCCAAGGATAGGTGAGAGCTGGTTCAGCGGCAGATTTGGAGGATCTCAAGTGGCGCAAATATGCAGGTCTCGACAGAGCCTAGGTCCGAGGGGTACCAAGGCTTTCTAAGTTATAAAAAAATTTAGCATGTGGTCGAAGTGACGTGTAACCCGAGACCTGATCAGTATCTGGCACAGCGCCAGATGCTGGCTGCATTGCATTGCCATACAGCAAGGCAATGCTGGCTGCATTGCATTGCCATACAGCAAGGCAATGCAGCCAGCATCATGGGGACTCTCTTCTTACTGGTATTGATATGTTTCAGTTGATCTACATGACAAGTTGTTTGTTTGCAACAGTTTACAGTTAGCTCAATAGTTTAAATTTTACAAACTTGTTCTAATTAACTTTTATAATTTTAATTTTCTTTCTTTAAAAACCATGCAAATCATCGCTTGCACATCGCCACGCACAGTTCTTAGGGCCTTACATCTATAATAATCTTAATAAAACTAAGAACCTGCAACAAAAAACCAGCCTTGATTGCAAAATTCTCGTCACGCGGTACTTGCAGGATCTTGAATACGCGCAGGTAGAGCACTTGTTGGAGGTACAATTCTGGTTGCATGGGGTGTGTGATTAGTGTTTTTCAGATTCTTATTATTTTTATGCGATATAATTTTATTGTTTTTATTTTTTTTTGTTTTTGGTAAATGTAGTTCTTAAGTAATTAAATTCCTTAATATAGTTGTAACATATAAAGTATTAACGCGGATTCCTTATTCGCAACTATACGAATATAAAAAACCTAGTTGCATCTAGTGCTGGTTAAACTTATCTGTAGCCGGAGGGAAGAGCCCTTGTGTCTCAATACAAGTTATTCTTACTTAGTGAGAGCAAGAAGTCATTTTCTTTGACTGTAATAGGTTTATTTTAAGCATGTTTGTGCTAGATTAATAATCACTCCAAATGTATATTACTATTAATAATTAGACTAGTACAAATATTGTAAACCTTTTTTGTAAATAAACATTTTTATTATTATTATTTTGGTAAGATTTTTTATCTTCTCGGCTTTCGGAGAAAAACCGGTAATAATTGAAGCACACGGGCCTAGGCCAAGTGCGTTTCAGGTGAGCGGACTTCACTAGGAAGTTCATTTTGAAGAAATTTTCTAACTATTCTACATGTGTTTAAAATTACAGCCTTCTGTAAAAGGATATAAGTAGACTTTGGTAGATCTAAATATTTATTATTATTATTATTATTATTATTGTTATTAAAGGTTTAACCCATTGTATTTATACATACTTTTTATTATTTTCAGGGGTAGCGAAGACAAAACCCCTCGGCCTGTAGGCACTGGAAGCGAGACACCTACACAAAATGCCTCTCGCATCTGCACACTCCAGGTCACTGGCCCACGAATCAGCGAGGAAACCATCAGGCGCCGGCTGGCTGCTTATGAGTTTACATTCACTCAAGAACTGGAGGATGAAAAGTAAATAATTCCCTTACTCTTACATTTCTGTTATTATTGTTCGTATGGCCTCGGGGTAATCTGTAGGAGATGAAATAATATATAGCCGGAAGAGTGTCCCAAAGATATTCAACTAGGCGGATATTTAAATTCGTGGTGTAGCGGTCAGAGCACTCCCGTATTGAGGGTCGCGGGTTCAAGTCCCGCCGAAATCGAATATTTTTGGGATATTTTTTAATTTCCTAATACTATTATAGTATACTATTATTCAACTAGGTATATAATACTATTATATAGTTGAAGGTCGTCAACATCTGAAACAAAAGACTTTGAACTGCTGCCGCATTCTTCCACACTCTACTCTTGTTATGTCAACCCTGATACGGATAATCATCGTCAGCGCCATAGACTTGCAATGGCGCTTACGATAATTATCCGTACCAGGGTCGATGTGTTGTTTTTGCTCACCATTTCCTTTTGTTATTCCAGAGCCTTCCTAACATTCGAAAGCACTGAAGCAGCAACGCAAGCAAACGCGGCCTTGGACGGCCTCGACGAAGGATGGCGGGTGACAGTGGCCCGCCGCCCGCCAACGCAGGGCTCGTGGGCGCCGCAGTCGACTCCGCGGAACCCACCGCCAAAAGACGCGAAACGGTCGCTGGTGACCTATGACGATATTTTTGACTAATGTGAGTAACTAATAATTTTCTCTTACTATTCTATTCATTGGCCTATGTCCAGCAGTGGACTAGCATAGGCTGATGATGATTCTATTCATTTAGGGTTCATGGTCAAAAAGGTTAATTAAAGAGAAAAAGTAAAAAAAAAAAATCTTTATTTTGGAACTTATAACTAGATACAGTTTAAAAAAAAAATAGGAAGCGATGTAACCTGCAGAAGTATAATACTGTGTCGCAGATCACAACGCCCACCTCCGGGATTGGAGTGAGAAAAAGTTCCAACAAGTGATAGGTCAGAATGTAGGTATGTACATAGAAAAGTTAACTGTACTATTAAGTTAAATTAGTTACATGTAATAAAAACAAATAAAAAAAGGTTTAATTAAATAATAAAATAATATGCCTATGGTAAAATAAAACTAAAAATAATGAAATGTAATATGTGAAAGTAAAATAAAAAATTAATAAACCTAGCTAAGACTGTTTCATTGTGTAAGTCAATAACACTTTATTTTATAATCATTTACTGTATTAAATTTTGCTTATCTTATTTTGTCTTAGTTCGCCTATTTTGCCTAAAGAAATAAAGTTATTGAAATTTGGTCTCCCAAGGAAAGATATACTTTTGTCAAGGTTGTTTGGTCCGTCCATCCGCTATCAAATGGTTTTTTATCATTGTGTGGGGTGTTGTTATGATAGTTTCGAAGTTAATTAGAGGTGTCCTTGTCCTTGTAACGTTGAGTTGGTAACCCTAGTCGTGACATCTTGTTTCAACCTACTCGAATGGTTGCGCGGGACCATAGCCTACCCCATCCACGCAAGGCTCGTACGCGCCTCAGTTAACTACTTGCAACTCACCACCACCGCTGTAAGACGAAACGCGCACCAGTTACCTATCTGAGAATGAATGAGAATTTTTTTTTAAATTTTTTTTTTCCATTATGTATCTACAATCGGCTGTGTAGCCATAATTAGATGTGGTCTGGAGTGGAAGGTTTAGGTGTAGTTCCAGTGAAAAGCACCATCGTAAGATTTGAACACTTCAGTTCCTTTGGTCAAGTTCGAGTATGTGCCATCTTTTAAGGCGTTTTATGTGGTCTTTGTCCTGTAGAAGGTCTTTAGCTAATGAGTTGATGTGTTCATGCAGTCTATTTTTATATTTTTTGCTGTGATAGATAACTTCTTCTTTTATGGTTGGCATTTCCAAGTATTCATGTATCTCAGAGTTTCTAACAAACCAGTGTGCGCTGGAAACCGTTCTTAATGCCAAATTTTGGAAACGCTGTAGTATCTCTAGGTTGGAGTTGCTGGCCGATCCCCAGAGTTCGATTCCGTAGGTCCAGATGGGTTTTATTATAGCTTTGTAGACAAGTAGCTTATTGTTAAGAGAGAGTCGTGATTTACGGCCCAATAGCATGAGAAGTTCTTAAATTGTATGTTTGCTTCTGTTCTTTTGGCTTTAATGTGTCAGTCCCCGTCAGTCGTCTATCTAAGTGCAGGCCTAGGTACTTCACTGTGTTGCTGGTTGGTAGGATTCCTCTTTCCATGCTAACTGGTGCACAATCTCCTTTTCTGAGCGAGAAGGTGACATGTGTGGACTTTGTCACGCTGGATTTGATTCTCCATTTTTTAAGCCAGGTGCTGATTTTATCGAGTTGTATCTGTAGTTTAGTGGATGCCTTTTCGGGGTCAGTGTCGCTTGCGAGACATGCAGTATCATCGGCATAGGTTGCTGTAACTACATCTGGCAGTCTCAGGCAGGTCAGCCGTATATATGGAGTAAAGAACAGGTCCTAGCACTGATCCTTGCGGTACTGATGCTTGAATTTGATGAAGTTTGGAGAATTCTTCTTCGTATTTCACTTGAAACTTTCTTCCCAGAAGGTATGATTTAAGAGTCATATAAAATGAGTTTGGAAGTAGAGTTTTGAGCTTATATAGCAGTCCCTTATGCCAGACTTTGTCGAATGCTTGTTGGATGTCTACGAACACTGCAGAACAATATTCTTTTTTTTCAAGTGATTGTCTGATCTTGTGGACTACTCTGTGCACTTGCTCGACTGTAGCATGTTTCTCTCTAAAGTCAAACTGGTGATCTGGGATGATCTTGTTGTCGTCCAAGACTGGTTTTAGTCTGAGTAACAATGTTTTTTCAAAAACTTTCGAAAGAACCGGGAGTAGACTGATGGGCCTGTATGAGCTGGGGTCCGTTGGTGGTTTTCCCGCTTTGTGCATCATGCATATTGTTGATATCTTCCATAGCTTTGGGTAGTAGTGTGTTCTGAGTATCGCGTTGAATAACATCGTTAGAAAGACCATGGGTTTCCTTGGCAGTTTTTTAAGAATTTCTCCCGTTATCAAGTCAAAGCCCGGAGCTTTTTTGTTTTTTAAGTTGTATATCTCTCTCTTTAGTTCTCTGGGAGTAACTAGTGTCATAGGAAGCGATAGTTGCTGGTCACTCAGAAGCATCTTATCTACTTCTTCTTCAAATTCCGTCATATTTGACTCATTTGGAGTAAACACTTCACTTAGATGTTCAGCAAACATCTCTGCTTTCTCTTTTTGGCTTTTGGCCCACGGTTTATCGGAGTTCTTTCTTATTGGTGGTATGTGGTTTTGAGGTCGTTTGAAGTTTTTAGTGATTTTCCATAGGGAGTAGTTGTCTTTCTACTAACTGATTTTCTGACCTTTCATTTTATGCGCCACCTGTTCATGTCGATCTTTTTTTAAAATTTGACGTTAGAATTTGTATAGAATTTTTTTATTCTCATTTCTTTTTTAAATACTAATAATAATAGTAGAGGCGCGCGAAAAATTTGTTACTTTAAATATCAAGTTATTACCTGCGGTACCTGTTTAGATATTCAAAACTAAAAAATTATAGACAGAGCAAGACCATAAGGATGTCGTACCCGAGCACAAAACATTAATTAGAATTTAATGATCCATAATGTAATGTTTGTAATGTGTCTTATGCGTATTTCTAGAATGGCAATTCAAAAGCCATAGTGCACTGTGACAGTATCGATTAGTTGTCTTGATTATATTGTTTAAATATCATCATCATTATAGGCCTATAAAAACTATGAATTATGATTTAAGTGAAATAATTATGTTGAATTTCGTGAGAAATCAGACAATTAAACAAAAATAGTTCTACAATAATTTTGTTTATTCTCATTATTCTTAAGAAACGAACGTTTGCAGGCATTCATATCCAAAAAACAATAGTTATGTTATATGTTTACTATTTTACCTCAAATAACACATCTTACCTAATTTAGTAATATCATAGAAGTGGATTAGGAAAGATGGATTTCTATTTTAAAGTTTTTTATATTGCATTCATATTTTATTTGGCAATCACTACAACAATGACATCTACGATACGGGGTAATTTTAGAATGAATTCAGTTCAATTTTGCTTTCTTTACTCACAAATAAAAACAGTGTTGGAATATTATTTATAATTAAAATAAATATATTCAAAATCAAACAATCACTAAACAATTTTTTTTATATAAATTTTATTTATTTATATAAAAAATATAAAGATGCCATGTGATGTAATACTCAAACTAAATATGTTTTGAGGGATGAGATATGCATATGAATCCCTAAAGTTTCGTTCAGAAGTTTTCAAAGAATTAAAAATGAGAAATCTATAAAGTTTACTTAGCATTAATTAACCTGTTATTTTCAGATAAAACAACTAAACGTCCAGTTCTACACATAACACTCCCTTGGTGGCAGTATACTGTTATTACATATGACATAAAATGTGCATATCTATATGAGACGGACGATCATTGGTGCAATAAATACTGTGAAAATCAAATGCACAGCTACGGGTTTTGCTCTGGGTATCGGTGCGTGTGCTTTACCAGTCCTTCTGTTCATTCCAGAAAGTGGTTATCTCGCAACAGACACTCGTAATTTTAAATTCTTATGGCTTGTCATAACATCAATGAAGTATTTGTGCGACAAGTTTTGTTGAAGATCAGATGTAAGTGTAGCTTAATCTCATCTAAGTTTTAGATAAACTGATTTAAAATAGCTTATCCTATTATTTAAATAATAATTAAATGCATTGTTTTGTCTGTTTCATTCAACATTGAGGATTCGTCCCAGAACTATAATAGTCAAGCACCTCTTCTCTATATTACTTTATCTTATTTTGACTGACTGATGAAAACCACAGTTTTAATTGTGCAGTTGTCTGCGCAGCCAATATATGCATATCCTCCGTGTGCAGCAAAAACAATATGGCTGATAGTACATACCCTAAGGTACACCGACGACATTAGTTCGTTGTCGTTAAAAATTTATTTAGGGAAGTTAGAAAAGAGTCGGTATGTTGAACGCTTACACCCACTATCGTGTCCTGCCAAACTTTTTCGAACTTCAAGCGATTTCGCTAGGGCTATTCTTAAACACAGGTAGCAAGTTAGGCCTTGAGAACTAAACCAGCTTTCAAAGTCTGTCAAAATACTTATATATGTTTATTTAAAGTTATATCAAAAAGGAAAGAATCCATTAGTTTCTCTGCAGAGTTGATTATGTAGTCCATATATAGCTATGTCCGTTTAATGGGAGCAACACAATTACATTATCGGTGTGTTACATTGATAAGTAACAGGTATATTTCGGAATAGATGGTTGAATTGCTGACGCTTTGGGTCAGAATGTACCCAACAATGGATGAATAAGACCCGTCGACCTAGTAGACCGCCTCGAGAGCTGTCTGTTTGTTTAGATTATTCTTCTAAATTGTAAATGAAACGTGTATGAACGCAAAAACAATTCGTTTGTTTTGAATGTTTGTCAGCGCGTGACCTATTATTCGTACCTGGTTCAAAAATTAGTTTGTATTTGTACTCTTACCATTAAAGTAGTATAGGAGAGATGGATCTCTATCTTAACGTGTTGGTTTTATTTTTTATTAGATCGGAGGCTTTAAGCATGACAATCGCTCAAGATAGATTATTTGCCTCAATAGGTGCGTGTTCTTGGTTTATATTCATGATTATTGTCGGTAAGATTAATTCCTATTCCTAAGTAAGCCTTTAAATTATTTTGTGCTTCTAACTATAGGATTTATCTGCTTGACTTCCCTATTTCTAGCATACAAATAATATGTATCTGGTATCTACATAAAACTTATGATTTACAGATAAGACGCATATTCCTTTACGCGTAAAATGTGCTTATGAAAAAGACAATAAGGATTATTCTTGCGTTAAGCATTGTAGAAGTTCAGGGAACGCTTACGGCTATTGTGCCAACTATAAATGTTCATGTATTCCAAGATATGTATACGATTCTGTAAAAGGGGATCTAAATCATCTATTTAGTAAGTAATCTAGTTAAATTATAAATATGTTTATTTAATACTTGACTCTTGACGTTCGTTAAAAGTCACTTCTTATAGCCTAACCTTGTCAACAGCTTGACATATAAATATATACAAAACCGCTTCTAATGAGCACCATAGCGCTCTGCCATCTGATGGTAATGAGACCTAAAATGCGAGGTTGTGTGTGCACCACTAAATCTTCCTACTCTTTCACGTCTTCGACATCATTATAACATCCAGACTAAATAAATGTGAAAGTAACTCGGCCCTTTACCTCTTCGCAATTGAAAGCGTGAATAAATATGGCATAAGTAGATAAGTATTGCCTGGGTCACTTAATTTTGTTCTACTAGCTCAGGTCTATTGAGACACGTTTAATCTAAGCTGTTCTGTAATTGAGAGGTATTCGTTAGTCTTCCACTCATGCTAGTTTTCGCCGCCTTGTGGTTCATTATTTAATCCTCATTAAAGTTAATCGCTCACATTCATACTAAATTAATTTTCACCTGGCGGCGAAAATAGTATGGATATAAATTGCATCTAAACACAACTACTGCATGTTTTGGGGCTAGCCTATGCTGTTTGGATTTGTGGAAAAATCGTATAAAATATCTTCCAGCTTTTGAAGTTCCTAGATCTACAATGTAATTTGTGGTTCTTTCTCGTAAGTACTAGATTCTAGTGTTGATGTTGTTGACGTAATTTGTTATTTTTAGGAAAGTTAAATTCTCCAGAACGATTGCCCTGCTCTGATTTCCACGAGTCGACAGGAGACAATGGATGCCAGGAGCGTTGTGTACATAAAGGATACACATATGGAGTGTGCGCTAATTACATGTGCGCTTGCGTTTAATATATTAATATTTAATAAGTCACTGAGGTATGATTACCTAACTTAACCATAGCAATACAATTGCAAAAAGAGAGTGAAATAATTTATTACTAAGACTGCAAGGAAATTCTAATTGGGGAGAGTATTTTTTTAGTTGTAGCTATTAGGCTAGTGATTGTAGTAATAGAGTAGAGTATGGTATGTTCTAGAATATGTAAGTCTATAATCCCATCAGTAATTCTTTTTCAAAAAATTATTCTGACATTCTAGTATTTTAATAATTTTAACAGCATTTTTTAAAACAAAAACTGAATTCCGACGAATAATCAAACCACAGCCCCAAGGGTTAAGTAAAAGTACCTACTATTGTTGTGAAATAGGATTAACATAGGTATTCTTTTTAAATGTCAAAAATAGATAGATCAGATTTTTGTATACCTACTTTGGTTTTTCTTATTGATGCTTTTCTGATTTGGCAACAAACGGATTAGGGACCGATGCTTCAATAATCAATGGAACCGATAATGAACAGGAATAACTGCCCAACTGCACTGGTATTCGGTAGCCTTTTGATTTCATTGTCAACAGTTTTATATTAAAAGAGTAAAAAAACTGCTATAGGCGTCACACCAGTTTAGTGTGCCGCCTAGCATTGATTTTTATTCCAATCATTATCTACAAATCAATATAATGTATAATTTTAAGAGAAGGTCCGAGAAGTTTCTTGTCTTCCCCAGTATATTAATAGACCTTGTTTAATGTTAACTCCTAAGTACTATATAGTCTATAAAAAATTACTCGTTTATTAATTGCGTTCCCGTTCGTGTTTCGATAACCTTTGTTCCAAGATGAATCACTTATTGTTATAGTCGCTAGCCATTACGTGTTTCCGATGAAATTACACGTCATGTTTCAAATTAGCGCTGGTCATCAACTAAGTAGGTGCACCACCTCGGAAGTTTAAATAGCTATAAGCACGCGTTGAATGTTACTTGCACAATAAACTGCGACCCGGCTAACCTTGCATTTTAAACGAGTTAGTTCAAAGAAATATATCGAAATGGCGCTACGCAACGTATTTGTGTTGTTTTTAGTGGTTTTAGCAGTGAATTTGGCATTTTCTAAAACGGTGTTTTCTGTGCCACCCTCCGAAGAAAATATAGAGGCTGTGATAAAGGAGGACAAACCTATACCCTTAGGTAAATAAATAAGTTGACCTAAAGTAGATGCACGATATGGACTCTTCAATTTTGCGCTCACTCAACTCATAGGTACAGAGAGACTTTCCTATTTCGAGAAATCTCACGAGTCAGCTTTTTTTTTACATAACATAATCCAGTCAGATACTAGGTCATTGTTTACCGAGCATCTGTTTTTTCGTTTCTATGAGATATTTTGGTAAAAGTTTCTCGTTGGAATAAACTATCTCTACCGTAGGGAAGGTATGTTGTATTTAAAATTGATGGGTAATATAATGAGTAGTTATTAAAGCAAATAAACTTTTGGATGAATGTTTATTTGTTATACTTTTTCACGGAAATCTGGATCGGTCTGAAATTTTGCATAGATAACTTTTAGAAACCACAGTTCCTAAAAGTAGCTTTTTTATCACATACATCAGTTCCCAAGAAAAATAAATACCCATATAACATGAAAAAATTCCATTATAAGACTAGGATTCCCTGGTGGAGAAATGCTTGTGCTACAAATTGATTTTAATGTAAATATTTTATTTTCAGAAAAGATACATTCCCCTGATCGCTTGTCCTGTGAATACCAAGAGGCAACTGAAGACAAAATCTGCCAAGAACGGTGTGTACCCAAAGGGTACACATATGGACTGTGCGTTAATTATGTGTGCTCGGGATTGTGTGTTTATTATGTGTGCTCGTGCGTTTAAAATATTTTGTATTAGAAATATCATAAACTTAATTTTTTTATGAGATGATCTATGAGATGTTCTATCGGATGTTATAACAGCAAATATTAGTGATAAAGAAACGAAACTAATCGTAATTTTTGTTATTATACTTAGATAGAAATTGTGAGTGTAAAATTTTGCTTTAAAAATAGGAACATTCGAGCCCAATTGTCTTTTAAAATGTTTTAATAAAATCATTATCATATTAATGTTCAGGCTTACAAAACAAGCAAAGAAACGATAATTTTTTTAATTTAATGCAAATAGAAACTATACTTGATTGATTCTCTTCATTTCAATTTTTGTCCACTACCGATGAAGGTAGGTAAAGAAATAGGTAGGTAATTAAAGTGATTATGTAGTTTTTGTAATGTCATGCTATTAATTTACCTAATTGTACTTTTGACCATTATTTTTTATAAAGTTTGATGGATTCACAAGAACAGAAAGGAATAAACAGGTTTTATTAATCTATTTATTTTATTCAACAAACATTAATCTAGGTACAACCTTTTCCACCATAAAGCCTTAATTGACAGTTTCGGCACTTCTCCGAAGTTTGGTTGGCCTAATTGACCTTATACGTAGGTCTATTTCGTTTTTATTATTCGATGACTTAAATCCATTATTTTCCTTTTGTTAAGAACTTATAGAGATAACGACCAGAGGTCAACAAATTTATCCTAATAATAATCATCATCATCATCATCACCAGCCTATAATAGTCCACTGCTGGACATAGGCCTCCCCTAATGAGCGCCATAGATGATTAGCCTAATAATGTTAACCAGCAACGAGATGAAAGTGAGATACCTATAATTTTGCTTTCTCACGCACTATTGACTAATTTCTCAGTTTTCAGCTCTTGTAGGCAGAAGAATGGAAGAATCATTTATTCAACTACTTCGACTTTTCACATAATTCAATGGTTGGAATACCAATGGCTGGAATTTGTGGCTTCACGTGTATTTTATTTTGAGACTGAAGTAAATCAACCTCGCTTTTAATTTCGTTCCAACTGTAATCAATATCTTCTTTATTAGTTAATCGTGAACAGACTACAAATCTGATCATCATTCTTTCCTTATAGCTTCCCGCGACTAAGAAAACTTTCTTCTTGTTAGTTAAATTCTTCAATAGTTGCTTATTTAGGATATCTCCGCCCTTCAACCTGAAGCATACCAATCCCATAGAGGGCTCAGGATCGACAACGAACCGATCGTCAGCTCGTACTAAGTTAGCGAAATGCTGAGCCAGTGAAATTTGAGTTCTCACATGATTTCTCAGACCTTCAGCTCCGTATACTCTCATTACCATCCAGAGTTTCAGCGACCTGAATCTGCGCCCTAGTGGCATCTGCCAATGTCTGTAATCTGGTATCTTGATGTCGGTTTCAACATCGTCCAGGTAGATTCGCTGAACGTCGAAAGCATTGATGAGGTCGTATCCGTTCTTTACCCACATGCAAGAGCAGTCGAAAGAGACCGGCATCCATTTGTGAGCGTTGACGTCGAAAGAGTCTGCATACTCGACGCCATTCATGAGGTGCCGGTACTCGGGGCACATGAACGCAGCGCCAGCGTATGCGGCGTCGATATGCAACCAAACTTCCGCGTCTCTACAAACCGGTCCAATCTCGGTCAAAGGGTCGAAGGCGCAGGTTCCAGTAGTGCCTAAATTAGCGACGACGTAGCATGGAATGAGTCCTCGCGCTCGGTCTTCTTCGAACGCCTGTTTTAATGTCTCCCCGCGGAGTCGTGCGCTAGAATCAGCTTTCAGCAGCCTCATTTTCATGGATCCTAAAAGCCCTGCCTTTTCTACGGATGAGTTGCACTGGTCTGAGGTATAGGCGACGAGTTTTGGTTTTATTTCGTCTTCATCTAGGTCTGGATTGAGTTTTTTAAGCTTGCGGACAGTTTTTTCTTTTGCTACGAGCAGGCCCACTAAAGTAGCTTCACTCGCGGATCCCTGAATCACTCCCCCTCCTGGGCCCGATGAGCAGTTCAGGAACTCTTCAGGAAGCCCGATAAGCTTTCCGAGCCAGTTCATTGTGACAACTTCTAACTCTGTGCAAACGGGGCTGGACATCTGGAAAAGTCATAAAAATGTTCAGGTAAACTGTATGCAGTGGTACTTAGCGATGCTAGTTTTAGCCACTAAGATTAAATTATTTGTCCTTACCCAGCTGAATCCAATAAGCCCCAATCCATCGCTAAGCATGCCTCCGATCATACTGGCGTACGATGTTCCTGTGGGGTAAAAGGCGTGAAATCGCGGCGAGTGCCAGTGGGTTACCTGGAAATTAAATCATAGCCGTTATTAAATCTTTGCGTATCGGTTTGCTCGGATAATACTTTCAGGGCTTTCAAATATGGCCTGAATCTATACAAAGAGCAATTGAGAAAATAAGTGTGATTTACTGCAAGCTGAATAAATAAATAATAAAATAAAATTAATAATAATGCTGGACAATACACACAGCATCATCTAGCCCCAAGCTAAGCAGAGCTTGTGTTATGGGTACTAGATGACTGATATACATAATACAATATTATTAAATAGATAGATATTTTTTTTTTATTATACATAGAAAACAACCAGAACCCCTGAACAAATATCTGCAGATCATACAAATATTTGTCCCGAGGCGGGAATCGAACCCGCAACCTCCTGCGTCGCAGGCGGACCTTCGCCCACCGCGCCACAGAGGTTAAATAAAGCTCGACAATCACATGATCTAGCCCCAAGCTAAACAGAGCTTGTGTAATGGTTACTAGATAAATGATATACATAATACAATATCCTAAATGGACATATATTTTTATTAGAAGAACACCCTGAACAAAGACATTTTCTTGATGGCAAAGCTACATGCGCGTGAAAAAGAATGTTCTTCTAGTAGGGCTTCGAAGAGCGTGCTACGACGACGCTTAATTCCTACCATGGTCCTGAGCTGCGTAGCAAACAAAAGATTTCAACGCGCACCCGGCTTATTGTTACTGATATTAATTATTTTAATCTCCGCATTTAAGTTTTTTCCATTTTTAAGCTGCCTTAGAGCTAACACGATCTCGTCTTGACTGATGTCTGGCAGTTCGTCGGTATAGTGGCGTATCAAGGTGGCTCTAGAATCGTGGCCGTCTCGTTGGGAACGGGGAGCATGAGCAGCGTATAAACGGCCATAAAAGTCCTCTATCTCGGCCGATATCTCCGGCTTCGACAATACGGTCCTTCCGTCGTGCGTTTTAAGCTTCGTCAGGTGGCTCCTGCCAAGCTGCTGAGTGAATACTTTGGACCCTCGGTTTCGCTCTATCGCCTCTGCAATGAGGCGTGTATTGGAGCTCCGAAGGTCGCGCCGTACCATCTTCGCAATTCGCTTGTTCAGGTCTGACCTTTCCGACGAAGTCGCTTGGGTGGTTTCCCGTCTTTTTGTCATCAGCCCAAGAGTCTCATCCGAGAGTTTGGACTTCTTACCAGTACGCTGCTTTTTGCAAAACTTGATGCCCTCGTCCCTCAAAGTTTCGACCAGATTGTGTAGGGTCTCGTCAGCGTCATCAGTGGGTTCCAAGGCAGCGAATCTATCCCCGAGAAGCTGCTGAAACTTCTCGGTGCCCGCCATGATTCTGATTGGGTTCGGTCGGAGCGTGGACTTCATCAGACGGTTCCTTTCAAGCTTCAGATTGATATTCAGAGAGCCTCGAAGGAGTCGGTGATCAGATCCGGTATTGACCCTGTTGATCACTGAGACATCTCTGAATATATGCTTGCTATCCGTCATGATGAAGTCGATCTCATTTTTTGTCACAGAATCGGGACTCCGCCATGTCCACTTCCTTTGGGGCTGTTTCTTAAAGAAAGAGTTCATTAAGAACAGCCCCTCTTTCTCAAGGAAGTTGACAAGCATTTGTCCCCTGTGATTTCGAACACCAAAACCATGCGGGCCTATCCGGGATTCGTTGCCAGTCTGGGTTCCCACCTTGCCGTTAAAGTCCCCCATAACAACGTTGAAGTGAGCCTTGGTGGTGTGATGTAAGGCTTTGGATATGTCTTCGTACATATCCTCCACTTCATCATCCGAGTGTGCCGAGGTCGGTGCGTAGACCTGAATGACCTTCAAGCTGTAGCGCTTAGACAGCCGAAGGATCAGGTACGCTACCCTGGTCGACACACTGGAGATTTCTTCGACGTTGTTAGAGAGGGCCCTATTGACGAGGAAACCTACGCCACCCTGGGATGTTTTATCACCCTCGCGAAAGTAGAGAAGATGGCCTGAGTCTAAGGTTACAGTGTCCTCCCCCTCTCTACGGACTTCACATAACCCTAGAACATGCCATTTAATGTTCTCTAGCTCCACTTCCAACTGCGCTAGATGGTGATCAAGCCTCAGAGTGCGTCCGTTAAACGTTGCCAGGGTCAGTTTGTGTGGGGTGTGGTAGCCTAATGTAGCCCGGAGATTCCTAGCACCCCCTGCCCCGCCGTTACCGTGGCCGCTACCATGGCCAGGAATAGCGAGGCGGCCGGGAACTGGGGGCCATTTTGTGGCGGTTCTTATCATTGGGGGATATTGCCCATAATCCCCACGCTGGGCATGCGGGTTGGGGATCGCAGTTCAGTGGAGTAGTTCTGCAGAGGGCGCTGCTGCCCGCCCCCCGGTGTGTGTTTCCCTTAGTCGCCTCTTACGACACCCACGGGAAGAGTTGGGGTGGTGAAATTCTATGGCCGGCACCACACGGCCGGCCGTTGAGGCCGTTGATTCCGTGAGGACGGAATTACATCAGAGCTTTTGAAAGCTGGAGGATACCCTGTTATACAGGAGTTACAGAGCCTCTTCAACGCCGTCCTTCACAGTGGGAGAACTCCAAAGGCGTGGAGTGGGAGTTTGGTGGTGCTCTTTTTTAAGAAGGGAGATAAAACCCTTCTTAAAAATTATAGACCCATCTCGCTCCTAAGTCACGTCTATAAGCTTTTCTCACGAGTTATATCGAACCGTCTCGCCAGGAGACTCGACGAGTTTCAGCCACCGGAGCAGGCTGGGTTTCGCGGAGGATATGGTACCATAGACCACATTCACACAGTGAGGCAGATTATACAGAAGTCCGAAGAGTATAATCAGCCCCTGTGTCTGGCTTTTGTGGACTATGAGAAGGCCTTTGACTCCGTTGAAACCTGGGCTGTTCTACAATCCTTACAGCGATGCCAAGTAGACTATCGTTATATCGAGGTGCTGAGATGTCTTTACGAAGCCGCCACTATGAGTGTCCGAGTACAGGACCAACAGACTAAACCAATCCAACTGCGCAGAGGAGTGAGGCAGGGGGATGTCATATCCCCGAAACTGTTCACGAGCGCGTTGGAAGACATGTTTAAGACGCTGGACTGGAAAGACAAGGGCATCAACATAAACGGCGACTACATCTCACACCTGCGATTCGCTGATGACATAGTTTTAATGGCGGAGTCGCTAGAGGAGCTGAACCGGATGCTGGACAGTCTAGCTTCAGCCTCCCGATGTATCGGTCTTGGCATGAATTTGGATAAAACCAAAATCATGATCAATGGCCACATTGATCCAAGACCGGTGATCGTACATGGCCACCTCCTCGAAATTGTTTCTGAGTACACTTACCTCGGGCAGATTTTGCAGTTGGGTAAAAACAATTTCGAGAAGGAAGCCAAGAGGAGGATCCAGCTAGGCTGGGCAGCGTTCGGAAAACTACGTCGAGTCTTCTCGTCATCCATACCGCAATGTTTGAAAACGAAAGTTTTTAATCAGTGCGTCCTACCAGTTATGACCTACGGAGCTGAGACGTGGACACTCACGATAGGGTTGGTCCACCAGTTCAAAGTCGCTCAGCGAGCTATGGAAAGAGCTATGCTCGGAGTTTCTCTGAAGGATAGAATTCGTAACGAATACATCCGACAGAGAACTAAAGTCATCGACATAGCTCAGAGAATTAGCAAACTGAAGTGGCAGTGGGCCGGCCATATATCGCGAAGAACCGATAACCGCTGGGGTAAACGTGTTCTTGAGTGGAGACCGCGACTCGGTAAACGTAGTGTAGGACGCCCTCCGGCCAGGTGGGATGACGATCTGCGAAAGACTGCTGGCAGATGCTGGATGCGACAAGCCGAAGACAGGGCGCTATGGCGCTCATTAGGGGAGGCCTATGTCCAACAGTGGACTAACATAGGCTGATGATGATGATGATGATTTAAGTTTCTCTCCGTAACTACAAGACAATGTAGGTAGGTAGTTAGGTAGCGCGTTTGGGATTTTATTATAATAGAGTTACATTCAACTCTACGACATTGGCCCTGCGTAGCAAGTAAACGTTTAAAACGCGTAGCTTCCGTCCCAATTAAAATCACAGCGCACTAATATTATTAATGCGAGACTTTGGATGATTAAATGTTTGGCATCTCTTTACGCCAAAACTACTGAACGGATCGCGATGAAATCTTGCATTAGGTATTCTAGATTGGAATAACATAAGTTTAATAGGCTTAACATTTATTCCGGAAAAACGCTCGCGCAGCTTTATAAGCTACTACTTACTAAATTCCTCACAATTATCTATCACACATAATTAAAAGACAGATCATGTTTTTACATACACCCTACATTGCGTGCCAATGATTACAACGCGCACCCAATTTGTAAACTAAATTCCTCATAATCTCCTGTTAAGTAGAAAACTTAAGAAGTTAAGATCAGTTCACCGTAATTACTTTATTTATTGTTAGTTTTTTGTCTTTACTTTCCCTCAGGTTTTATTGTTTGTGTGCTAAACTGTTCTATTCATCTTCCCTTTATTGCTTCGAACAGGTAATGTACATACATAGCTACCATACGAAATAAAACTATCTTGCTTTTCGCTGACGACCGCTGACGTACGTGGTTAAAGTTCCAGATATTTTCCTCATTTCTTTTGTTTTACAAAATCCCCCAATAATTATTTTACGGTGATCACGTTCTTTTAAAACAATGTAGGCATTACTTATCCAGTCTTGTGATTTTCCTCAAACGCCTACTACCCTTGGTAGAAATCACGTGTCCTTCGAGTAGGTACCTAGGTCTGCTCTTTGACGACCTCTGTGGCGCGGTGGGCGAAGGTCCGCCTGCGACGTAGGAGGTTGCGGGTTCGATTCCCGCCTCAGCACAAATATTTGTACATCTGCAGATATTTACTCAGAGTGATCTGGTCGTTGTCTATGTATAATAAAAAAAATCTAGATATGTAAATTATATTGTATTATGTATATCAGTCATCTAGTACCCATAATACAAGCTCTGCTTAGCTTGATGCTGTTTGGATTGTCCAGCATTATTTATTTATTCATTATTTATGTCAAAGTCAAGCGAAGATTTCGCTACCTATGGCAAAGATTTAGAAATCTTACCCCTGTCAAGATATTTTCCTTGAAATCTTTCATAATAACTTTCCAATCTTCAGGCTGCTCCGGTGCATCTTGAGGCAGGATGTCCAGAAGGTAGCCTGGCTCCACTGAAGGTAGAACATCTCTGAAAAGATAAACAAACGTTTTTTCAAACGTTTTCTCAAAGATTTGATGCGTTTTCTTGATAACAGCTGCTCAAACTCATTCATAGATTAAGTACCTAAACATAAAGTACAATTTTTGGTACCTACCTACATAACTAGTGATATCTTAAACTATTATTTATATTACATTGTTTCAGAGAATTATTTAAAACGATGAGGTCAGAATTGGTCTATTTTAAAATTTAAACTAAAAATAGTTTTACTACGTCAACACAAAAAAATAGACCTTTGATACCGTTCTCAATAAACTTCTCTGTATAAATCTGTTAATAGTTTATTAAAAAACTAAAAAACATTTACATAATTCAAGCTGGAATAAAAAAATATCATCATTTTATTTACCGACAAGCAAACAAGCACCAAGTCATGTTCGCATAGGATTAAGTAGCACGTACTTAGTGCTTACTGCAACGACATATTTTCATGTCTAGATATATTTTCCATTGTTTACGTTCTTGATGTTCACTCGTAGATACCTACTTATGAAATTATATATGCACCTACTAACCCCTCACGAAGACAACTTGTACCTATTGAACATTAGTTTCATTACTTTATTCACTAGGTCAAGGTCATCTGATAGTATTAAATAGTATAAGATTATTTCTGCCCTCCTTGTGAAAAGTGCAGTAACTAGAATTTTCGCGACAATTGTATGCGTGATTAGTGGGCACTCAGGAATATGACTATTTCGCGACTCTGAGCAGAATAACAAAGATGGCGATATCCTAGCATGCTTAATCCTAAATTCGTACAGTCATCATCATCAGCCAATGTTAGTCCACTGCTGGACATAGGCATCCCCTAATGAGCGCCATAGCGCTCTGTCTTCAGCTTGTCGCATCCAGCCGTCTTTCGTAGATCGTCATCCCACCTGGCAGGATGGGGCGTCCTACACTACGTTTACCAAGTCGCCTCAAAAACACGTTTACGACAACGGTTGTCGGTTCGGCCGAAGAATTCGTACAATATTTTTAAGATGTCAAGAAATATAATTTTATTTGGTTCAATTATCCTCATGCCTCAACCGGCCCTAGATTCCACCAAAACAAGAACTTGTATCCTTAAACGGCGTGAACTTTGTGTTTTGTTGTTTTTTTCGGTGGTTGGTAAGATTACCTGAAATATAGGTCAACCTCTGGCATGCAAAGAACTTAAAACGTTTTGACCACAAGCTCTTTAGAACGTGTGGAATGTACTAGGTAAAAGTTATACATCAAATATTTTATGCCTCTTTTTAGGGATTGCCACTTTGTTGTTTGGTTGTTTTTAGTATCTATGTAAGATTTCTAACAATAAAACAGAAGAATACCTGATTAGGCGACGAAACTGGTATGAATTGGTGATTGCGTAAGTTAAGTAACTTCCGGAAAATATTAGTTATACGTCTTTATAGACGAGCAGCCTATGGCTGATGTTGCTTTATCAGTGTTGAATTTTGCCATCACTCATCATTAAGTTTCATATATTTGTCTCGTAATAAGTTTTTTGAAAGTTATTTGAAAGGTTTTTTTAAAGGGGTAGAACTTTTAGAAACAACGAATATAACAATTAAATAACCAAATAAATACTACCTAGTATTTGCAACAACAGAGCTAACTGACTGTTGCAAACAAACTACAGGTAGCTCAACTGATCCATTAATAAAACACAAGAAAGTGATGATTATTATAATCTTATTTTAATCAATAGGTCTCTCATTTTAACAAATTTTCAATGGTCCTTTGTAACATCAGTCAATGAGCTAGTCATTGCCTAGCTCTATTATCTACAAGCAACGCAACGTTTAATAATACCGTACAAGTCAGATACTAAACAGGGTAATTATCTATGCCACCATAGACCTTAAATAACCCCCTAGGTTCTAATTTCCCCCATACTCGGTCTGGTTACTTTGTCACCACATAAATCGGCGCGTCAATGACACAAAAAAACACCAATATCCTGATTCCAGGCTGCTACTGAAAATTTTTCTTGCTAGTAAAATCCTAATACCTAACAATTTTTAGCCCGACCTGGGATTTGAACCCTTTGCCTCAATAACAGTGGATAAACACGTCATCTCTTAGCCAGTAAATAGGTTATCATCACACTTAATCACAAAGCAATGCATATTAAATATTATTGTCTCAATTTTTCACACACATCATTAATACCCTCCTATCGTACCTACTTATCTTCTTGTTTAGGTGACTGAACTCAGCAGAAACTGAATAAATGTGATATAGATGATGTTGGGAGAAGGTGGAAATAAGGCCTCTGCAGGTATTTTGGCCCCCTTTGATATTTTCTTATTGAAACAGCTCCTCGTAGAAATTAGCTGTAATGGTAAATAACGTGGCTAAATAAATTTACCGCCACTAGAGAGCCTTTCATATTTTCGTATTGGCGGAAGTACGTTTTTCGCGCGCTTTAATTATTTGTACCTTAAAATAATATCATCCTCAGAAACGAATTACTTTGATTTGAGCTGTTTCTACATTAATAAATACAATAAAAAGTAATGTATTTCATTAGAGGTAAATACAGGCTCAGACACGAATGAACACACAATTTCTGAATCTTTATGTCTATAAATGAATCTTTTACCTGTAACATTCATTTATAGATCAATTATTTACAATGTCACTGGTTAAAACAAAATGGGGCCTCATTACCACCTTCTCCTCTACATTATTGCAAACTTAACATAATACAATTTACTTATGAAAAATCATAGGATAAGTGTCATTTGGCGGGCTTACTGCTAAGCTTTATAATAATAATTATTTCTTGATAAAAATCAAAAATCTATAAAAATAAAAAACTCTTACATGATAATGTGAGGCCTTTTTAAGTACATCAACAAGAAATTTTGTGTTTCGTTTATGCATATACGTATACGAGTAGGTACAGCGCATTCGAGTACAAATTTGCACAAAAAAACAAAACTTAACAATCTATACTCGTACAGTAACTACCTCAGTCGTATTATACCTTTTACCTGTTAACATTTAATACATTTCTTTGTTCCCCTTTTTTATTAGTTTTGGTACGTTGGTTATAATAATAATTAATCATTAAATTAAATGGTACTGTAAATTAGTCCTAGGTACATTTGGTGTATGTAGGTTTCTTTATACATTGTGAAAATTATTCAAACGTGCTATATTCGTCGGGTCCGATTTATCTAATCGGGATGCACCGACGATAATTTTATTTTAGTTCATCTACAATACGATACATTCACATGGCTCTACCAATTTTCTTAGAATATACCTACATAGTTAAAAATACTTACTCAAGCATCGTCAAGTTGTGTCAAAATCATTATTTTATAGATTTTTGATGTACATAATAGTACTTACCTTTGAAGTTAGACATTCGCTGAGAACATAACTACATATATAAGTATGATTCGTTGAAAGTAAATCTTATTTTCCTAGATTCAGATTACCTAAACTCAATTTGTAGCGTAGCGAACCTTGGCCCTTAGTTTATTACTACCAGGTAATTCATAATAATTAATAACTCTATCTACTGCAAAAGAGGTATATATTGTATGCTGCATGTAGGGCATAATATTTTTTAAAGTTTTATATTTTTGTAGTCAAAAGTTTTTCAGAATAAAGCATAAATTGTCTTATTATATTGTCTTATAATGATACAAAGTATGTAAATAAATCGTACCCTTGTTCTTATTTCGCAACGTTTCTGTTAAAAACAAAACACCAAAGTTTCATCATCATCATCATCATCAAATTATATTATAAAAGAATAAACTATTACTAACATGCCTCTTTAATTTCCCAACGTTTTTGTTAAAAACAAAACACTAAAGATTAAATCCTAAAAACAAATTATCATATTAATAAAATTATAATAAAAGAATAAACCAATACCAACCTGTCTCTAATATTCTCGACATAATCAGCTAGAAGATCCACAGCGGCCCTTCCGAACTCCCTAAACTGTTCTGCTTCCATCACAAACACTGCACTCTCACGACGCGTCAACTGATCTGCAGAGGTTTCTCAAGACAATGGTGTGATCAGGTCGCAGACAGCTATATAGGTAGCCGTTGAGCAGCTTTCTACACGGGTTGCTTTGCTTGTTGTCGCGGATTGCGAAAAGCTAGCTCGTACCGGCGGGTTTACTTGCGCGTGGAGCTCTAAACACATTTCTGGATTAAATAAATAAATAAATAATGCCGGACAATCCACACAGGATCATCTACCCCAAGCCAAGCAGAGCTTGTGTTATGGGTACTAGATGACTAACATAATACAATATTATTTGCTATTAAGTGCCGTACTTTTTTGCGTCCGGTTCTCAACTTTACCGTCGAAATATTATTTAAGCGGGTTGCTTAAAGTAGTTAAAAAGTCAAAAAGCCAATTGACTTGGCCGTAATAGGCTGGAGAATTTGTGTGACAGTTTTTGAAAAAGACAAACGAAAAGACAACGAGACTAGTTGAAGCTTATGTTGTATATTACTATAATCAGATAGCATATTTTCGCATATTTATCTTGTTTAACTTAGATCTATAATTAATATAATGCGTTGTCAAGGACTCAACGAAATGATAGCTAGCAACACTAGCGAGAGTTTAGAGGGTAGACAGAAAAAACAGAAAGGAATGCGGTTGGCGTAGGCACGCCCCGCATAGCCAGTCTTGTTCCAGAGTCTGTCTCGAGTGGTTGGGAAGCCAATAAAAACTTTAAGTGGAGTTTTGTGTGACAACAATAAAAGGGAATAATTGTGAGTAATGCATCTTTCATTTTTATGTACAACCCATCCTGATACACTAATTGTTAGGACAGGTAGATAATCAGGCCAACCCAAATTATAATGCTATGATTCTATTATTATTATTACATACTTACATACTATACAATCACTAAGCTAATATATTCAGAAGCGGGATAGAATCCAGAACCCACATTAATAGTGCAATAAGTACATACGTATCTGTACAAAGATTTCGCAACGTTGTTTTTAATGACCTTCAAGAATTCCTTTGTCTTTTTGTTGTTTTTTTTTTTTCATTTAAACAAACACCTTACGGATTTTCATGACCGAAAAAAGACATTGAAATGTGAAAAACGTTGAACTATTTTTTTTTTCTTTCTTCTCTGTTACCGGCTAGATAGTGATTTATGATAGAAACATTAGAGAATATAAAATTATCTCTTAAAAAAATAAAATAAATAAATAAATAAATAAGATGAAAATATTAATTACTTACATAACTTATTGTTATTAGATTTGTTTGAATGTTAGTCCAAGGTATTTTAGTAGGCCTTTACATAACTTTTCTGTCTTTTGTTTGTTTTATTTTTATTCCAGTACAAAACAACACATGGATTGCG
>OZ007525.1:6171986-6296651 GCA_963931895.1 Eupithecia pulchellata
AGTCGCGCCTCCAAGGGCGCCCTCCCGCGCGCAAGTCGCGCTCGCCAGCGCGCTTCCAGCTTCGCCAGCCAGAGCGACGAGCGCGCTCACATGGGCACCAGTCGCGCCTCCAAGGGCGCCCTCCCGCGCGCAAGTCGCGCTTGCCAGCGCGCTTCCAGCTTCGCCAGCCAGAGCGACGAGCGCGCTCACATGGGCACCAGTCGCGCCTCCAAGGGCGCCCTCCCGCGCGCAAGTCGCGCTTGCCAGCGCGCTTCCAGCTTCGCCAGCCAGAGCGACGAGCGCGCTCACATAGGCACCAGTCGCGCCTCCAAGGGCGCCCTCCCGCGCGCAAGTCGCGCTTGCCAGCGCGCTTCCAGCTTCGCCAGCCAGAGCGACGAGCGCGCTCACATGGGCGCCAGTTGCGCCTCCAAGGGTGCCATTCCGCGCACAAGTCGCGCTTGCCAGCGCGCTTCCAGCTTCGCCAGCCAGAGCAATGAGTCCGCTCACATGGGCGCCAGTCGCGCCTCCAAGGGCGCCCTCCCGCGCGCAAGTCGCGCTTGCCAGCGCGCTTCCAGCTTCGCCAGCCAGAGCGACGAGCGCGCTCACATGGGCGCCAGTTGCGCCTCCAAGGGTGCCATTCCGCGCACAAGTCGCGCTTGCCAGCGCGCTTCCAGCTTCGCCAGCCAGAGCGACGAGCGCGCTCACATGGGCGCCAGTTGCGCCTCCAAGGGTGCCATTCCGCGCACAAGTCGCGCTTGCCAGCGCGCTTCCAGCTTCGCCAGCCAGAGCAATGAGTCCGCTCACATGGGCGCCAGTCGCGCCTCCAAGGGCGCCCTCCCGCGCGCAAGTCGCGCTTGCCAGCGCGCTTCCAGCTTCGCCAGCCAGAGCGACGAGCGCGCTCACATGGGCGCCAGTTGCGCCTCCAAGGGTGCCATTCCGCGCACAAGTCGCGCTTGCCAGCGCGCTTCCAGCTTCGCCAGCCAGAGCAATGAGTCCGCTCACATGGGCGCCAGTCGCACCTCCAAGGGCGCCATCCCGCGCGTAAGTCGCGCTTGCCAGCGCGCTTCCAGCTTCGCTAGTCAGAGCGACGAGCGCGCTCACATGGGCGTCAGTCGTGCCTTCAAGGGCGCCCCGCGCACAAGTTGCGAAGTTGCTGATGAACGGACCCTGAAGTTCCAGCACCAGCGCTGATGAGCAGACCTGATGTACCAGCACCCGCTGATGAGCCGCCTAGAAGTTCCAGCATACCGCTGATGAGCTGATCAGACGTTCCCAGTATCCGCTGGAAGAGCCACCCAGAAGTTTCAGCATACCGCTGACGAGCTGATCAGACGTTCCCAGCATTCGCTGGAGGAGCTGCCCAGACGTTCCCAGCATCCGCTGGAAGAGCCGCCCAGAGGTTCCAGCATACCGCTGACGAGCTGATCAGACGTTCCCAACATCATCTGGAGGAGCCGCCCAGAGGTTCCAGCAACCGCTGACGAGCTGCCCAGACGTTCCTAGCATCCGCTGGAGGAGCCGCCCAGAGGTTCCAGCAACCGCTGACGAGCTGATCAGACGTTCCCAGCATCCGCTGGAGGAGCCGCCCAGAGGTTCCAGCAACCGCTGACGAGCTGCCCAGACGTTGATTTTGCTTGCCCTGGCCCTCACGGGGTTGAGGAGCGTCCCCCGGGTGGCGGATGGGGGAGCGGTCGGTAGCACAGCCAAGCTATGCTACCGGCTAAGTCCGATGGACTCGCTGACCGACGATGGCGTGGTCCTCCAGCATTACTGGGGGTTGTGCGGAGAAGAAATACGATCCGACCCCCACCTCCACGACTACTGGCTACGAACAATGCACTTCCGAATAGCTTCATGGAATGTACGCAGCTTGTATAGGCCAGGCACCATGTACCAAGTAATAAATGAGCTGCAGCGGTATAAAATGGGTCTGGCAGCCCTACAAGAAGTGAGATGGTCGGGCAAAGGCGAGTGTAACGTAGACAATAAAGCAACCTTATTCTATAGTGGCGCTGATGCAGGAAGACATAGCAACGGAACGGGTTTCATGATCAACAACAACCCCATGCCTAACGTCCATAAGATTTGTGGCAATCTTAGATAGATTATGCCTACTCAGAATGAGAACGAAATCCTATAACATTACCTTCATAAACGCATATGCACCTACTGGGTGGAGATGGCTGAAGATGTTCTGAAAAACACAGTTAAAGATACGGGTTAATATATGGGAGTATGGAAAGCAAAATTTGTGGAACTCCAACATGAAAACAAAAACGGGTGATCAAGAGAGCAAAAAGACAGCACTTTGAGAATCTTGTACTGGAAATTGAGACTCTAGCAAAGGCAAACAACTCACGACATTTTTACCAAGAAATAAGATCGCTTAAGAAGGGCTACCAACCTACAACACAGATTCTCGAAGATGACGATGGCAATCTTATGACTGACTCAGACAACATCAAAAGTACGTGGCGAAGCTATTTCCAACAGCTGCTGAATTGCTGCAGACCTCCAGAGCCTATCAAAGAGCTTACGCTCGAATTAAACGAAGCGGAAGTAGTTAGTGCATTCCAAGAGTTTCATAAAGGCATCACTACGCTCAAGAATAACAAAGCACCTGGTATCGATGAAATACCAGCGGAAATATGGAAACATTGCCGAAAGGCTGCGCTCTCAATGTTCTACAATCTGATCTGCAAAATTTGGAACACAGAACAACAACCTCAAGAATGGAACGTAGCGGTTTTATGCCCTGTGCACAAAAAAGGCTGTAAAAAGAAGTGTTCAAACTACCGGGGTATAGCGCTCCTACCCACAGCATATAAAGTCCTCTCTTATATTCTTCTAGATAGACTTGAACCGCAGGCGGAAAAATTTTAAGGCGACTACCAAGGCGGATTTAGACGCAATTGGAGTACAGGATGGGAATACGCCCAGAGCATCCACCTCTTGTTTGTTGACTTCACCAAAGCTTATAATAGCGTAGACAGGAACTCCGTTTATAACATTCTGCTCAACTTCGGGATTCCGAGCAAGCTAGTTAGGGACATACAAACAGCTACGAGCCAAAGCAAAATGCATGTCAAAGTTGGAACCGAATTATCTAAACACTTTGAGGTAGATACCGGCCTTAAGCAGGGAGACGCACTGTCACCCATTCTGTTCAATCTAGTCCTGGAATACACTATCAGAAAAGTCATGACAGTAGACGCTGGGATTCAACTCAATGGACAGCATAAGGTGAAGGTGGCTACGCGGATGATCTAGCACTTCTAGGGCAAAGCATGGAGGAGGTAGCAGCGCTAGCTAAAATCCTGGAAGCAGAAGCTAAGAAAGAAGGTCTGAAAATTAGCCACGAGAAATCAGAATATCTCCACATGAACCGCTATAAGAACATCAGACGGCGACGTGAAGATCTTCAGGTGGGAGATATATAGCATACAAAGGTGTGGCTCAGTTTAAGTACCTAGGCTGCACTGTTACTGACACCTATACCAGGCAGGAAGAAATAGATATTCGCATACAAAATGCCCTAAGATGTAGTGCAGCACTTCATAAGGTGTTGGTATCCAAGATCCTAAGCAGAAAGACCAAGATTCGGATCTACAAAACCATCATTAGACCGATACTGATGTACGGCTGTGAGACTTGGACATTAACTTTCATAACACTGAAGGAGGAGAATAAGCTTCTGGTGGGAGAACGGAAGATCCTGCGCAAGATCCTGGGGCCTACACACAGAGAGGACGGCAGCTGGCGAGTTCGAAAAAAAATTTAGAGATTGAGGAGCAAGTGAATGAACCCAACATCATCGGCGAAACTAAGACTCATCGACTCCGCTGGCTCAGTCACTTAGAGAGGATGGGAGAGGACCGGAACGTATACAACGCCTATATCGGTTGCCCCGTTGGCCGACAACCCGTGGGACGCCCGCGATACCGCTGGAAGGATGTGGTGGAAGCGGACCTGCGAGAGTTACAAGCAGAAAACTGGCGGGAAACTGTGCAGGACAGAGAAAAATGGCGACTTCTCTTATCGGAGGCCAAGCCACACTTCGGGTCGCTGAGCCACAGGTGTAAGTGAGTAAAATATCATAGCTAATTGTGATTAAGGGATCGCTGATTTACATTATAGATTGAGGACACACCCCTCAATTGGAAAGATTGTAGCGATTGAAAAAAAACATCAAGCCATGGCTGAATTTTAAAAGACCCCACGACTCATCTACTGATGAAGAAATAGTTGATATTATGGTGCCGATGCTACGTGAAACGTTACCGGTGTTGGTAAATTCCCCTGGTTCGTTTACTCATAATTGATATAGTGCCAAAGTGCCGATGCTACGTGAAACGTTACCGGTGTTGGTAAATTCCCCTGGTTCGTTTACTCATAATTGATATGGTGCCAAAGTGCCGATGCTACGTGAAACGTTACCGGTGTTGGTAAATTCCCCTGGTTCGTTTACTCATAATTTATATAGTGCCAAAGTGCCGATCTTACGTGAAACGTTACCGGTGTTGGTAAATTCCCCTGGTTCGTTTACTCATAATTGATATAGTGCCAAAGTGCCGATGCTACGTGAAACGTTACCGGTGTTGGTAAATTCCCCTGGTTCGTTTACTCATAATTGATATGGTGCCAAAGTGCCGATGCTACGTGAAACGTTACCGGTGTTGGTTAATTCCCCTGGTTCGTTTACTCATAATTTATATAGTGCCAAAGTGCCGATCTTACGTGAAACGTTACCGGTGTTGGTAAATTCCCCTGGTTCGTTTACTCATAATTGATATAGTGCCAAAGTGCCGATGCTACGTGAAACGTTACCGGTGTTGGTAAATTCCCCTGGTTCGTTTACTCATAGTTGATATGGTACCTACAGATGCTCCGTGTAACGTTACCGGTGTTGATTCCCCTGGTTCGTTTAAAGACCGTGAGTACTGACGCCCTGTCGAGCATTACCGGTGTTGGTGAATTCCCCTGGTTTGCTTACACAATGTTGTTGCAAATTAAATAAGTTCTGTATTCATACAATATGTATGTGCATAAAAGTATACAATATGGTATTTACTCCTAGAACAGTTCTGTTTTCTTATAGCTTATGAAAGTATTTATTAAGTTGGAATAGAATAGAATAGGAAATACTTTATTGTATCACACAAAGAAAGAAAACATTACCAAAAGACATGTTTATAGTAAAAGAAGTCGAAAGGGAATACATTTATTGTAAGGAAAGTAAATATTTATAGCATCAAATACATGTAAATAGGGCACCTACATGGTAGGTGGTGTATGTTTAAATAAGACGCAATGTATTCTACCTTTGTGGCCAAATCTGTTTACAATAATTATAACTTAATCTACTTATACACACCTACTTATTAAATAAACTGAATATAATAATTAATAAATTGGAATAACATTGATAAATAACGAAAAGCTAGGATGTTATTTATTTATATCTAAATAATGTTTGTCAGTCATGAAATCATTTAATGTATTAGTATTTAGCTTCCAAAGTGGCTTTATTCTTTTTCTGAAACAGTGTAAGAGTTTCCTATACGGAGCAGAGACCTGGACTTTGAAAGCCAAAGATCGCCAACGTGTGGATGCCTTCGAGATGTGGTGCTGGCGGAAAATGCTGCGTATTTCCTGGACTGCACATAGAACAAACTTCTCGATACTTAAAGAACTCACGCTAGAGCGGAAGCAACGCCTTTCGACGGTGTGCCTTCGCAGGATTTTTGAGTTTTTTGTTGGTCACATAGCTCGCAAGCCCGCATGCGGATAACCTGAAAAAACTGATAGTGACAGGAAAAGTAGAGGGAAAGAGATTGTGAGGAAGAAGCTCAACGCGCTGGTCGACCAGTTCCGCACCACACTCGATATCAACGTGTCAGAGGCGGTACATGTCGCTCAAAGACGGAGCCGATGGCGCGACATCGTACGCAAGAATCTACGTCTGTGATGGGTCACGACCCCTCAGTATTGGGGAAACGACGCGAGGAGGTATTATGTATATCGGTCATCTAGTTCCACAACACAAGCGTTGCTTAGCTTGGGACTAGATGATGCTGTGTGGATTGTCCATCATTATTTATTTATTATAATTGTTATACGTACGAGGTCGTTCTACAAAACGGATGGCCGACTGTTGTATATTACTATAATCAGATAGCATATTTTCGCATATTTATCTTGTTTAACTTAGATCTATAATTAATATAATGCGTTGTCAAGGACTCAACGAAATGATAGCTAGCAACACTAGCGAGAGTTTAGAGGGTAGACAGAAAAAACAGAAAGGAATGCGGTTGGCGTAGGCACGCCCCGCATAGCCAGTCTTGTTCCAGAGTCTGTCTCGAGTGGTTGGGAAGCCAATAAAAACTTTAAGTGGAGTTTTGTGTGACAACAATAAAAGGGAATAATTGTGAGTAATGCATCTTTCATTTTTATGTACAACCCATCCTGATACACTAATTGTTAGGACAGGTAGATAATCAGGCCAACCCAAATTATAATGCTATGATTCTATTATTATTATTACATACTTACATACTATACAATCACTAAGCTAATACTTATAAAATAAAATATAAAGCCCCGAATATTTTGAAGTTTTGGTGCGGCGGTTTTCAAAACTGACAAGAACCATTAACTCAATTTGAAGGTTTTGGAGACCCTTATTCATAACAGTTTGCTAACTTAAAGCTATTTATCACTCTGTATTCTTCTATTAAGTCAGAGTGTTATAACACTGTTCCGCAACAGCTTCAAGTTAGCAGGCCATGATGAATAAAGGCGAGATGTGTTCAGGCCAAGTCATAGCTCGCTGTCGCAAGAGCATTGAGGACTTTTGCAGAGGAACTATCATCTCTACTCTGGAGGTACTTTGTGGTGAGGGTATTCAACGAAAGAAAATCCTTACCGCATTGATTTGTCCTCGGCACAGCGGTTTCCTATCACAGTTCTTAGTCGTGTGTCTCCAGTTTTTTTTTAAATTAGATTTTTGATTTTATCGTAAACATAGTATGTAGTATATATTAAGTAAGTAATAGTAGTAAACGTAGTATTGTCTAAAATTAAACCTTTTATTTTTTAATGAGTGGGTAAAATTTATTCATACTGAAAATTACTTACAATTAAATATACAAATTTGAACCAGGTAGTACTTACAATTGAAACGAAACAATTGAGCTGTTGTAAACAAACTACAGGTAGCTCAATGAATCCATATCAAATACCAGTCGAAAGCGTCCCCAAGACGCTGGCTGATTCTTTAATCTGTCCTGTTTGCAAATTTCTATCAATATCTTGAATTTTAATTTACAAACAAATAATATTGTTTGGAATGAGGTCCAAACTCCAAATTCCATGGTTCTTCATAGCAGAATACTTGTCGTGTGTAGTTTCCTTAACGAATAAATAACAAAATATTAAAACAATGACACGTATTTTATAGGGTATTAGCAGTCCGCCCCGGCTTCGCACAAGTTTTTATCAAAAATTTAAAAATTATAAATTGTATCCACCAATGTGTTTCGTGTGTGTATATATTTAACCCAAAGTGTATACGTTGGGTTACATTATTGCAGTTTTCATATGGATCCATAACGTTTTTGAAAATATTCTATATCCTATGTTCATCAGGGATAATGTAGGATTCTAATGGTGAAAGAACTGTTCAAATCAGACGCGCAGATTCCAAGCCAATGCAATTAAAAAAAATAAACAAAATCAAATATTTTCTACTTATATTATTAGTGTAGATCTCAAAAGATATTTGAATCACTATATAAAAAAAAAACAAATATTTGTACGATCTGCAGATATTTATTCAGGGGTTCTGGTCGCTTTCTATGTATAATAAAAAATATATATCTATGTTATAATATTGTATTATGTATATTAGTCATCTAGTACCTATAACACAAGATCTGCTTAGTTTGGGGCTAGATGATGCTGTGTGGATTGTCCCGCATTATTTATTTAGCGCTAGTCTTATTCGGTTTGGAATGGTTCGTGAAGTAGTTGGTAGGTAGGTAGGTTCTAGGAATTTTCAGCGTAAAAGTATAATTGAGGCAGGCCAGTGATGACGAGGTAACAGCCGCCTCATCATCACTGCCTGCCGTTCATCAAACGACATCTGAAATTATGATTACACTAGTATTATTGAATTTTTCATGCGGTCCCCTCACTTTTTTATAGAATGTTCTATACCTAGCCTATGTTCATCAAGGAAAATGTAGGATTCTAATGGTGGAAGAATTTTCTCCAAATTAGTCCAGTAGTTTCGGAGCCTATTCAATTCAAACAAACAAACAATCAAATCTTTCCTCTTTATAAAATTATTACACCAAGTTGATTATAGTATAATAATTATGTTACCTGTGGTATAGACTACCTGTACCCGCAGCTCGCAACTTTAAATACAAATACAAAAGCGCCAATAGTTCGAGGGACTAATTAAGTAACTTTCACCCGTCGTAAACACTGTGCTTTTCATTATGAATACAAGGAAGTAAAATAAAAACGCAAGGGCTCTCGGGCTCCAAAAAATCTCGGGACTAAATAAGGTACTTCCAACTCTAGGGTAACAATATACTATTATTTACAACAAGGTACATAAATGTAGGTTAGATAAGTTACAAGTAAACGATGAGACTTTGTTTGCAATTTCCATACTCCACAGTCGAGTCCACAGTAGACAGTTGAGTCCACAGTCGACAGTCGAGTCTACAGTCGACAGTCGAGTCCACAGTCGAGTCCACAGTAGACAGTCGAGTCCACAGTTTCTCTCATATTAAATAACGACGTGTAAATAAAATTCTGTACAGAGTGCCTAGGCACCGCCCTTCTATGTACTAGACACTGCTATTATTGAGTAAGTACATTCGCACATACAACACATTCATATTCTGTAGCTGTTATTTTGATCTTGGGTCCTCTTCTTAATGCCAACAGATGCAGGGCCTCCCTTTCCACACTACCTACGCGGTCTTTTGCTTTTTTCACTTCTTCCACTAGTAGACAAAAAATTTAAGTGATGAGAAATCAATAACAAATTACGTATTTAGTTTTTATAATAATTTATCTGTATGAAATTTGACTTGGATAAGGGCTTATTTTGTAAACCTAAAGAAATAAAGTTATTGAATCTGAATCTGAATCTGTGTGTAAGCAATCTTTGTGAAACAAGCCTAATTGTAAAACGTGCAATAATACGTGATATCTTCTATTATTATCCCCACTTTGACGAAGATAGTTCGCAATGTAAGAACCGAAGCATTATGTGATTTTTTTGTTACCTAATTTTGTTCTGAAAACTTTTCCTCGTAGGAACCATTTTTAGGTTTCAAGGTAGCTACCTAGTACCTGCACTAATTGCATATTACAGTATGTATCGCGGGTCCATAAAATACGTGTCTGATTTCTATAAAACATTAATTACGTTACCTACCAACTACGCTATAAAAAGTGATTCTGCTATGATCGTATAATCGCGTTTGTTCCTTCTGTACGTTTCCATACAATTTGTGATTAGGTAACAATAAAACGTGCACTTCCTAGGTAGGTGTCTGATCTGCTATAATAAGGAAGAAAACAAAACGAATCGCATTGCGAAAGGAGGTGAAGGACAATACCAGACCAGTCTTATTGGATTTTATTCTTTATTTCTAGTGGTGCCTACTATACGAGGGTAATTATGACGATCTGTGGTGCGGTAGGCAAAGGCCCGCCTGCGACACAGGATGTTGCGGGTACGATTCCCGCTAAATGTTTTACGATCTGCAGATATTTGTTCAGGGCGTTCTGGTCGTTTTCTTTAAATAAAAAACAATATCTATGTATGTTATACATTGTATTATGTAAGTTATATCAGTCATCTAGTAGGGGAAGTACGTCCAAAATTACATACTGATTTGTATTTCTTTAATAACTTTTTTATTTTGATTACCAGATCAATACAATTTTAACCATAACCATATTCATTAACGAGTTGACTTAAGAATTGCTGATCCTCCGAGTATCTTTCAGAAAACATCAGCAAAATTGAACTCTAATACACCGATTTACAATAGGCACCAATTTGCACAAACTAAAGAAACAATTGATTGCGTATTTTGGTCAGTAAAAATAGGGCTTAAGGGCTAGCGAACCCATTGGGTAATGAGAACTCATAAATTAATTTTTGTTTTAAGGTTCTAAATTTAATTTTGGAGAGTTGAGTAAGTAGAGTTTTTCTAAAACATTATATCGCTCCGTAGCAACTGACTGGACAAATTCGCAGCTGGACGGATTCTCAACTGGACGGATTCTCAGCAAGCCGTCTGGCTTAGCAACTGGACAGAACGTGTACAGTCCGTGACATAATTATTATACAAGAAAGCTAGTGTCTTTCCCGTATTCGTATGGTACCTACACGCATTCTTGATCGAACACTAGGTGTCCCATGCTAGTGTTGCAAACTTAGTCTTGGGGCATTTACGAGTAAGTAAAAGGTTGCAATTGTTAGTTTAATTACCTTTCTGACCCATGGACGTCTATAAAGTACCCTAATTGATGGAAGGTGAGTGAAGAAAGACAGAAAGAGGGAATGAAATATTTCACAGTCACGGCTAGTTTTCAATAATAGGGATGCGAAAAATATATGGCCCGGTAGGCTTAATTCACCTGAAGTAAAGACCATCGGAACTTTCGAAAGTTTAGATTTTTATCCAGCTAACAAAGTATGGAAAGAAGAATATTCAATGTGATTTTTCCGTGAGAAGTATTAAATAGTTTAATTAAACTTATGGTAATAGTTTACACTTACTGCTAACAAAACATTCGGATTAAAAAACAATTATATAGATACCTGAGTAAGGTCTGTTAAATTATGCAAATTGTTGGAAAACATTAAAATTAATTACATCTTCATAAACAAATGATTTTTCACAAAACATCTTATCTGTAAACTTTGTAAAGCAATAAGAAATGTTAATTTGCTTGAAAGGTATAATGCGTAAATTGAGTTTGTGTTAATATAACCACTGCCTATACTTATAATATTACAAAGCAATAACTCTCATGATGCTCAAGCGACGAGTGGGCTCTACCCGACTCTACCTCTGCTAAAATAAAACTTAGAAAGATCACCATCTTAGATCAGATCATCTCATCTCATTTTCTGATTGTTGGTCCCCATCGATGTGGAACTACGACGATCTTCGTCTTCAATTTGTCAAAACCTGTGGAACATAGTCAAAGCAAACTTAACCAACATTTTATATTATTTCCTCAGCATTTTTTTAAGACACGACATTGTATATCTATTTACGATTATATTTTGACGACATGGTCTGATATCATCAATATATAGTCTGAAATACTGTGTGAAATCATCAATAATATAGTCTCAAATCATCAATACCTATTTCGATAATAGCAAAACATTCCAATGTATTACGGCGTGAGAGACATCCTTGACTCCAAGCTTCGATGACCAACCACGGCTCAGTGGCTCGGTCAAGGTGGTCGAGGTGATATTCGGTGACATCTCTGGCGCTTCCGATCCCACTTTACTACCTATTCAATATCCTAGCTCTTCCGCTATCTTTTTCTCTCTTTTTTAACTTATAATGTGCAACTGAAGGAATGCTTTTCTTTTTTACGCAAACGAAATGAAATGTTAACATTGGTAGCCAAATTAATAATCCTGTTGTACTGTCTGAGGTTCAAAAGTCTAAGGGAAGCAAAATATAAAAAAAAAATCCGAAAATTTGGAAAACCAGAATCTTTTTTCAGTGGTGTTTTTAGACAGGACAGCGTCTAGATCGGCAAGTAGGAATTTTAGAAAATCCAGGTACCCACTTGCATCTTAATAATTTCGTAGGTATGAAAACCTAAATTATGAACAAAGGACCTTGTGTGTTGATTAAAATCTGTTACAAACATGTACCTATGTATGTGAGCATTAAAATTTAAAAAATAATATTTACTGTAGGTGTAATCAAAGTCAAAGACAAAGCAAATTAATTAAAAATAGGTAAGTACAAAATAAGTATAAAATCGGCCATGTGTGATGTGCCACGGACGGACGGAATCTTTATTTCCATAGCAATACGATAGAGTTTGTACAAATTATGTATCTTATTAAATACCTCTCTATATAAGTTGAATAAGGTAAGAATCATTATTAGTAATATTTGAACGGGTATTTTTCGTATTTATTTATCTATTTTTCCTAACGTTTTAAAAGGTTTACACATTGTGAAGGTCACGGGATGACTGCAGATTGCGTAAGTTTGAAAATATTTATGTTACAGATCAAAATACCTACATAACTACAAAAAGTATATAACTCGGTATGTTTTATTGAAAAAAAAACAAGGTAATAATACTCGCAAATACGAATAAACAAATAACAGACAGCATAATTAGGTAGGGACCTAACCTAAGTGACGTTCGTCATGAACACAATGCTTGTGCGAAGTGTACCTAATTAGTTACACGTGTAACCTACACAGTGCACACAAATTGCATTACGTGTTATTTACAAAAGTGCTACTCATAAAATATATGAGCGATGATCATAAACAGAAATCGGAAATCTCTTGAAGTCCGATCCAAACTCGCCCGAAATTCAAATTTCAATCTCATCTAAAAACTAATTGGTAGGAATTATATTCAAAAACATACCTAATACTTAATAGAGACTAAAATCAAAATCGAGTGAAAAGCTTGGTAAACAATTCGACCAAAAATCCGGCTTAATAAATACCCGAGTCCTATCCGAAAAGTAGCATCAGAGTGTTGGCACTTTGCACTCAATTTCTGATTCCATAAAAAAAGAAAAAGAAATTGATGCTTCATTGGATGGGATGGAACTGATAACAAGAGTAGGTTAGTAATTTGTAGGTTATTGACTTCGTTTTGTTTATATTGTCAAGGTCGTATCGGGTCGATCGTTAGAATTTGTTAAGTAGCAATTGCGACAACTAGGTAAGTAATCAATCATCAGTGAATAAGTAAAATTTAAAAACGAAAAAAGTCCGTTTATAAGCTGATTTTTACACTTAGGTAGGTACACCTACCTTACCTCTCTCGCACTTGTTTCATACTAATGAGTAAATTTGGCATTTGGTACCTACCAGTGTGGGCGGATGAATTCCAACCAAAAACAGGACTCTTCAGCGAAAACCACAGCGATCAAGGGCGATTAGCATGATATGCGGCTAATGCCAAATTTACTCTTTACCGTACTGTGTTATGAACGAGACAGTGCGGGGCCACATGTGCGCTGCGCGGGATCTCTGACATGGCATAGAGAAGAATAGCTACTTAGAAATTTGTACGAGTTACAAAAAGGAGAAACAGGCGTTAATAATCGACTGGCTCCTCACGAATTTCATTATGGGGGAACAAGCGAGCAAAGCTGCTATCCAGGCAAGAGTGGGCTGAAAAACTGGAAGTGCTATGGCCGGTGGACTATTGATGCCCTACGTCCTATCTTGGAAAAGCTGCATCAAAAACATGGTGCTCTTACATTCCGTTTGATAGAGTAGCGGTTGAATCCAAACGGGAACCCGCAACTGCTAAGTGCGCCGTCCAATAAATCACGAGTCGTCAGACAACGCTTTAGCACTAAGGTTATCGAGGAAGTAGCTCTGATAGTAGCTCAGAGGAGAGCCCAAAATAGCTCTAGCTCTCGTCTGGCAATCAACATTTTCCTTTCGTAAAAAAAGGGCATTAGAGTAATGACCTGCGTTATACACCTTTCGCAGTGATCATCGTCATGATCAAGAACTGCTGTATAACACGTTTATTACGCTCCGTAACGGGGCAGTCCATACCCTTAAAATGTTCTTGTCAGAAAGAATCAAACTTGAAGGTTTCAATCGAAGTTTTCTCAATATACTTTAAAGTTAATCAAAGAAGCTGCTGATCGTCTGATTATCCTAATGGTCCCATAACATACTAAGTAATAACTAATAACATATCATATTAAATTCGTTCTAACTGGTGCTAACTATTGGTGGGTTGCTAGGTAGTTGATCATTATTGATTTAGGTACGCATCTATTATTGAACTATGTATATTTTAGTTAGAAAATGATCCACTACAATTTTCTTTCATAAATACTATCTTGTAGGTCCGTATATCCATTCCGCATGCTGATGTCAATACCAGATTGTATTTGAAGTCAGTTTTTCCCGATGATAAAGTGATCGGTAATTTCAGAACGCCGTCCGTATGAGGTTCAAGCTTCACGTTGCTCCAACGGGAGTGTAGTGTACGGGAAGAGACACGGAAGTTGGTTTCACTTTGCAGGATATGATTCACTTCAGACATGTTTGTACCACCTTCTTCCAGCAGCATAGCTAGAATTATCCTCCCCGTGTTTGAATCTGAAAATAAGCCCAATGTTATGATATAACCAGCTACACGTCTTGAAATTTGATAAAGTACTGTAAAACTAAGGTAAAAGTACCTATAAGTCTGTCGAAAATATTCATCACGTTTTCGGAAGAATGTTCCATTAGGGCATATCGTAAGGCCTTCACCATTAGCTCATTACGATGAGGTACTTTAAGGGTAGTTGTTCGATAGCATTCGCATTCCTCCCCACAGCTGCAAGGGTCCATTGGCCACGTCTGCATTTTGGCTAGCAGAGTATCTGTTGCCAGATCCCACCGGGGTTGCGTAGTAACTTTTATAAAGAACTCTCCTATAACTCCCTTGAACCAAATCCACGACGAACCGACTTGAGTGCTCAGACATATAACTTGCATATGAAGCTTAGTATCTGTGTATTCCTGGCCACTTTCTTGAGGTATTCCATTCAAAGTTATGACTGTGTCAATCAAACTAAGTCGCCTCAAAAAAAAATTAGATTTTGTTATTTCTTCAACAACAATGGGCACTTTAGGCTCTATATCGGTAAGAGAAACATTAAAATTACATTCAGCTAGAAAAGGTGATGCAACTAAAACATCAACTTTATTGGGGCGATAGAGTGGTCCGGTTACTTTACATTTTCTTAAAGGATAAAGCGCGCTTACGCTGCCTTGCAGCAGAAACACGATAAAAGTATCGAATATTCGTGTTTTGTTATATCCATGGACTAAAAGTATGCATCTTTCTTCATGTACGAAGTTGGCTTTGAATTTGACGGCCAAATACATTTTTTTTCCATTTTCGGAAGAGCCCTTTTCTACGATAAAGCTATTGTTTTCGTTGTTCATAAGTGCGTAGGTAAATATTAGTGTCTCTTGACTTGTTGGACCTATAGCAACATGCCTCATAGAGCTCCTTAGCAATGGAGGGTTGAACTTGATTGTGTCTTTTGGTGTGAACATTGGTAGTGACACATAAAGATGAATCGACAAAAATAACATTTGCACGAAATTAGGTTCCAGGAAGTCTTTACTAGTTAGTGGAAATAAAATTCTCAAACAGTTCATAGTTTCTATGATGAGACATGCATTGTTAATTATTCCGCTCTCTCTTTCTTCTTCTATTTCGCAGAAGGCACTGAATTGATCTCTTAAATAAGGGCAGTAACTTAAAAATAACGAAATAATAGCAATGCCGTCTGATAAATCTGTTGTAAGGTTTGTTACAACCTTAACTGGTTTATCTTCACCTCGGAGTTTGTCATGTTGTATCAGAATATGTTCATTGTACCAATCTGTAATATTCTTTATAATGTCTCTAGGTTTATTGCTAATACATACGCAATCAAAAAAGCAACTGTCTAGTACGAACACTTTGTAACTTTGCAAAATAACGTCCATCCAACTTTGCTTAGATAACCGGTTGAAAGCAACAGGGTCTTGCACAAGTTGTTTCATCAAAATAATATCAGCGTTACTTGTGGATGCTTTCTGCTCAGAAATAATAACCAGCTGGTCGTGGCTAAGAAGAAACCTAGCCTGTAAGGTCCATAACAAACCACCGCGAGACTTTAACAAGTTAATGATCTCTTTGTATGTATTGTATATTTCTTTAACGACTTTATATGATTCATCACAATCTTGTGCACTAAAACAAATTAACATAGGTTACGGTACATACTAAAATTTCACTGAAAAAGTGCGAGCTGAACTGCCACACAGAGGGTACGTACGGCCTCCGTTTCATTCCATTTACGTTAATTATAATTATGTCAAAAATATAATAATAAAAAAATATTAAAGCACATTGATGAATACAGCATGAGTATTTTTTCAGGGCTACTAACAGACATCCCCGACTCAAATCTTGAGAGCTATCTAAAGTCTAAGTCATGTAAGGATTTTCGGGCGTTTTCTCGTGGTCCTATTATTTTGTCCTACTAGTAGGACCACGAGGGAGACCAGTTTCTGTTCGTCCTACTATGACGTATTGGAGCTGTAATCATTTATTTATACCACCTGTATATGATTTATTGTTTTCTCATGATCCTATTTTTTTGTCCTACTAGTAAATTAGTATTAATTTTAGCTGGTTTTACATAAAATAGTCATCTCGATCTAAGTATTCTCTTCATCTATGTGATACACCGTTGCTGTTGTCTTGCTTTCCATTTCCATTAACACATTTATCAATAGCAGTATTGATGGCGGCGTATACTTTTTCTTATTCTTGTTTAATCGAGAGTGCCTACTCTTCATATTATGTGCAGAAAGTCCAATACCTACAGCAAAAATTTAAAAAACTTTTCTGAAATAACTATATGAAAACGAATAGTTGGAGGAGCGAAGAGCTAAATACCGCTCATCATGGTGGTTATACAAACGTCAACGTACCAACAATGTTGTCGGGAGTTGGTAATCTCGATTAGGTAAACAAAAATACGAGAGAGTATATATAAGTACTGGGATTGATAAATGTGTTAATGGAAATGGAAAGCAAGACAACGAGCAATGGTATATCACATAGATGAAGAGAATACTATGTAGGTCGAGATGAATATGCTATGTAAAACCAGAAAAAATTAATTAATTCCCGGTGACTTACCAATAGGCCATTTCTTAGAGAAAAAAATGTAATAGAGGCCCATGTTTATTTTGTAACAAGTGACTGTTTTTTTCCTTCCTTTTATTTCTTGTGTCAAAAGTATTTATTAAATTATGGTGACATAAATAAATTATTAAAACTCCAATATCTCATAGTAGGACGAACAGAAAATGGCCTCCCTCGTGGTCCTACTAGTAGGACAAAAGAGTAGGATAATGAGAAAAACTATATACAGGTTGTATAAATAAATGACTACAGCTCTAACATGTCGTAGTAGGACGAACAGAAATTGGTCTCCCTCGTGGTCCTACTAGTAGGACAAAATAGTAGGACCACGAGAAAACGGCGGGATTTTCGTGCTCGAGTTCGAAATAAAAAACTAAGTAACAGTTCTTCGTATTTTTTAATGGAGAACTTATTTTTTTTAAATCAAGCACGTAACATGATTTTTCGATAACTCTCACAGTTTCAAACTTCCTTTTAGTAGCCCTGTAGTAAAAATTCACCCTGCATATAATATAAATAATTCGTACATACATGAGAATCCATTTGATGAAGATAGGTACCCTCATACACCATACTTTAGTTTAACCCTCTATGAATGAAGCGAAAACGAGAAGAGAAACTTACGATACTTTGTGCACATGTTTCATTAATGGCCCGGCTATCCTTCTCATGTAGTTCAAAAACGATACGTTTAACCCTTTTTTCAGTCCACTTCCTTGTGATGATAACGAATAGGATATGGCATGAAATGTCTCGGGTATCTCTGGGTACAAATCTCTACGAAATCCTTGTTGAAACATCCATTTTTCCAAAAAAGTTTTTGATGTTTCTAAATACTGGTACAGATTATGCTGATTGTTCAAAGGGAAGTATGGGTAAGGGTTTTCTATCTCGCTGGTCAGAAAGTTTGCATGCAGTGTCAATTGACAATATGTGAAGCAGAAATTGATTTCAATATCACAACCAGAGCCACTGTCGTGGTTAAATATCATAGTCAAAGTACGAGCGTAGCTTACTGAGCACGAGGCTTTTAATTCAATCGTTACTAATGTGTAAATACCGTTATCTTCTTTTCCATGTTCACAAGTTACAAACTTTACTGCAAGATTTGGCTCTTCTTTGGACAAGCATGAGAACGAGTCAATGTCTGTTAAAGTGTCTATTTTGACAGTTAATCTTCGGACGACCACGGTTCCTACACAGGACGGTGGGAATATAACTCTCGGAGTACTGGATGTCATAGTCGGTGTTAGTCTTTTTCCAATGAAAGTCAAATTAGAATAGGCAATAGACATGTGCTTGTCGAGAAATAAATTAGCTGTAACCACAAATCTTCCGTGTCCTTTAGGATGAAATTTGACACTAAATTGAGCCTCCTTCTGCCGATCAAACTCAAACTTTATGCAGTTATCATTAGAAATAATATCCTCTTCTTCTGACAGTAAATTTAATGAAAAATATGGTGATAATTTAGCAGTAAGGATAGTTATATATAAATAATATCTTGAAACATTTTTCATGGAAAACTCAATAGAGTTTAATCCATTAGGACTGTATTCAATTTCAAAATAATCGGATGAAAATTGTATCCAAGGAAGAGTTATCACACCTGATAAATGACAGTAGGAAATGTCTTTATTAATCGTCTTGACTTTTACTTTGGGATTGTTTTCATAGCTTCTGTGAAAAAAAAAATACATGTAGCCGAATTGACAACCTACTCCTCTCTTGAAGTCGGTTAATCAAGATAAATTTTTGAACGTGGCACTTTACCATGATCTTATTATAATATTATTATAAATGCGAAAGCTTTTGTGGATGTTTGCTACCACGGATCTCCGTAAACTGAACCGATTTAGATCATATGCAGGCAAAGCCGCGGGGCACAGCTAGTAACAAACAAGATCCGTTTGGTGCAAGTGTTACTCGCGCGGCGAGGGTTTTGAATTTTTGTCGATTATGTATGCAATAATATTTGTACCAGTGACTTCGGAGATTAGGATCAGAACCTACTGATAAATTTGTCGACTTTTTTCAAAATATTTCAAAACTAAAACCAACTTTCAAATACTTTTTGAAATGTCCAAATCAATACCATTCATTTGATATCTTACTTAACCCCACCTTTCAAAAGGTTTTGTTTTACAGACTTCTCTATATTTTCCCAGTAAAATATAGACCGATATCTACAAATGGTTACATAGTACATTTTAGAATATGAATCGCTATGCAATCTACGGAGATATATTACGGGAGAGGCAATGGTAAATATTCCAACCTTTATCAAAATATTTCTAAAAGTATACATCAGAACTGATCTGTACAAACGCACGAAACGTATTATTTTTAATTTCAAGTTTATAGCTGCAGTATCAGTATCAGTATTTGAAACCGACTTTAGAACAAATACCAATAATAACGAAGGTTACTTACTCTTCAATTTTTTTTGTATAATGCTGTAGTTCAATTGAGGCAGCGCTTGCATCGGGAGGACCTATCAGACCGTTCACTTTAATCGGCAAGTACATTTCATATTCTCTACGGTCAGTATCATATATTTTGACAAAAAGAGTTTTAGATTGTCCTCCTTCGACATAAAATTCATGTATTCGTTGTTTTTCATTTCCTTGAGCAATAAATATATGAAAACTATCTTCTGTGTCCTGAATTTCTATCAAAGACTTTAAATTGCCGAGGTTCTGGAATGTGACAGGGATGTATGCAACCATATAGCATGGAATTCTGGGAATGTTTATAGCCTTAGGTTGAATCGAAATCTTAGGCTCGACTACGCTTCCACTAATGGGAAGTAATATATTTTCTTTGTTATTGATTTTAACAACGATGTCAAATGCGAAATCTAACACGCAACATATTTTTACAATAATTTTAAACGGTATTACCATTTTTGGACGAATATTCCCATTCATGGGTTCAACTCTCACTCCAGGAATTAATGGCTCAACAACATAAAAAGACGCCATTTCTCTCGAAGCATTTTCCAATTTTACGGTTTCGATACATTCCAAATTAAGAGGAATATCTTTGAATGATACACTTAGCTGCACAAATTTTATACTCAGTTTCCTTGTCATAACAGTAAGCTCCAATGGTATAACTTTCACCGGATTACTTAATGATTTACAATCAATTTCGTATGTTTTTGTTTTAGATGGCTTACAAATGTAAAATATGTCGCAAATTTTAGATGAATGCTCACGAACGACACCCTTATCAGGAATTATTTCAAACGGCGATTCTGGCGTTACCTGTTCCCATATGTATTCAACAGGAATATTAAAATAATTATGTATTCTTACCGGCACGGATGTTACGTAAGTATCAGAACTAATCATTCCAAATTTAAGAACCTTTTCCGGTATAACCAATGTTGGATTTCCCACCTGAAGTTGGTATTGGTGTCTTCGAATATACTTATTGTCAATCAAGTATTCAAATGTTCCTGTATAGCATCCTTCTATGGACCCTGAACAATAAAGGGTAATTACTGACTTTTCGTTTGGCTTCATTGCGATAGCGGTTTCAATCAGTCTTTGTTCCGTATAATGAATAGATTCATTCATATTAAAATTGAGAACTATGTCATATTTAGAATTATTCACTAGAGTTAAATCATGAGATCCTTGGGTATGCAAGCCAATTCTGCCGAAGTCAACTGTAAACGGTAGTAGCATTATGTCCAATAGATCATAAATAGAAGCGTGTTGTTGGAATATCTTACAAAAATTGTTTGGTTCTTTTGGCGCTGTGACCATTAAATTATCTTTATAACAAGTAACTCTTCCAGTGGTATATTTTTCAAGTATAGGTTTCTTCGCATAAGTAGACTTAAATAATTTCAGATGTTTAGCAGCGGCTTCTTTTGATCTCTGTTTTATTTTCAATTCTTCATCAGTTGTGAATGTATATCTAACATCTTGCTCTATAAGTTTATGTAAGGATTCTATTTTACAGAGTTTTGGTGATTTGTTGTAGATAATTTTTACTTTACATTTTATATTATAAATTAAAAAGTTTTCTTCTTCATTATTATCATCAGTTCTATAACCGTCATGTGGATTTCGCACTCTAAATGTCAATGTGTCTCCTAACTTAAAGCTGGTAGGATGGACTGTTACATATATCAGTTGTGTCGCATTAGGAAGTATTTTAAATCTTTGTGGGTTGACCTCGAACCCGGTCACTCGAACGTATTCAAATTTTGCCGCGACCAAACTTGACTCGTTACGTATTCGTACATTCTTCACCACTTTTGTTTCCATTATAACGCTGTCAAAATCTATTTCGTTGGGAAAATGTGATATTTTGCAGTATTCAAATTGTCCACTAATGTAATATCGACCGACCTCCCAATGAAATTCATTGTCGCAACATCGATGTCCATCCGCTTGTATCAAACGCAGGTCAAACACAAATCTATTGTCAAGAGTGTTTTTGCGTTTTACGTGACTGATACATTCATTTATAGGATGAAACGTAATTTGAATACTGTGGTCATCCATTTGATGTATGAGAAAAGATCGATGGGATGCGGAAATATTCCGAGCTTCAACAAATTTCTGAAATTAAAATTCCAGCTGCTGGTATGCCACCAAGAAAATTAAATAGAATAAAAATAACTAATGTTTTTAACTAAATTACCATAAGACGCCCTTCACACATAGTTTTTAGATATGCTGACTTGATGAGATCTATCTCCAAATCGAGGAACTCCTTGATATGTAAACCCACAAACGATATCGGAAATTCAATGACTTTAAACTTTGTGAAAATATTATCTGGATTGTAAAGTTTGCACGGTGTCATGGTGTCAATAGTATTCAATCAGTATAATCTAAAATTACATTAAAGCAACAAATATAAATTATTGTTTGTAAATTCACAAAGAAAACATAATCGTTACTAGTACGTTTCATAACGTCTTCACTTTTTGACGTACCTACTAAGAGTACTCGACACACACAAAGGAGTTCATATATTGCTACCGTACACCGAGAAGGTTTGCAATCACTTCAACTTCTTCCTTTAAAAGAAGTTTAAAAGTTTATTTCTGTGGTCGTCTGGTTATCGCAGGACTATTTTTTTACTAGCCTAATGAGTAATTTTATTTGTTGTTTTACGAATTTAATAATAATTACAGCTATGATTATTAATGATGATTACTAATAAGATCATTGGTTAGGACAGCATCCATCAAACATGACTGATATGCAGCTGAAGGCTTATTAGTACTACAAGATTAAATAAACATACTACAACAGGTTTCTTTTATTAGCTTCTATCGTCATCTCAGCGCTCACTCCTTTTTTATTGATATCATATATCATACAGAAACACATAATTAAAATAACATTAAATAAATAGTATAAAAGATAAAAACAAAAATATCGATACGAATAGGTATTGTAAAGATGAAAGATCTTATTGTTTCTTTGAATTGAATAGGCTCCGAAACTACAGGAACGATTAGAAAAATTCTTTCACCATTAGGCTGTATTTAGTGCTCGACCGACGGTGAGCGCTGAGGTTGGTTGAGCGTAGCTGTATCAATGAAAACGTATGAACGGCTACAGTGCAGCGCTGATGAATTCCTACGCGCGTACAGCTACGTCGCGCTGACGAAAACCGTCGGTCGAGCTCGTCGGTCCGGCGTGCGTCGGTCGACTGACGCGCTAGTCGTTATACATGCGCGTTTTAGACATGCGCTAAACGTGTCCACGACTGGAGCGGATCTGGTCCGATTCCAGTTGGGTGCGGACTCGTTTCCCGGAGTCGTGTCCGCGGATCCGTTTGGATCCGCTTGCAGTTTCGATTCCTTCAAGTCCATTAGATCAGTTTGTTCCAGTGGATCCAGCGGATCGGTTAGGATCCGCTTATAATAACAGCTCCTACATGTCCATTGTATCTGTCTATTTGTAGGAAACGTTTGTTTCGGTGGATGTAACGAATCGAAAGAATGACTAGTAAAACCATAGCAATTCTTTCCTTATGGGAAGACATCATGTTTGTTAGTTTGATCTAATCTGTGAAAAATACTAGCATAAGTTTTTTAAGGTATATAATTACTTAATTTTTTTAGAGACTACAGTTGATTTACCTTCATACTAAATACCTACTAGTAAATTATAATAAAGTATAATTTTACCGTAGTAGTTCTAGTTTGTTGTTTACTCGTAAATTGAACTGGATCTGTCTATCGAACACGTCCGAACCCGAATCAAAGGCCAGATCCACACAGCTCCAATCTCTCGCTGCTACATTCATTCAAGTTCATGGAGCGAGACCGAAGACGCGGCCAACGTATCCGCGGACACGCCACGAACGACAAGCCGGAGCGGATCCACACGAGTCCAGGAGCGGACACGACTCCAGGAGCCGTTTGACTCCGGATCTACACACCTCTAGCGCGTTTAGTGCTGCGCTGACCGAGCAACCGACCGCACGCGCGTACGCACTATCGCGAACAAAATGAAAATTTTTCCTCGTATTTTCGCAATTCGAATACTTACAATGTACAAAATTCTCCTTCAATTAGCCGGTCTACAGTTATTGGGTGCACATGATAATCTTTTCCGTTTTTTGTGCCGTAATCGTTAGTGTTAATAGTAAGCAAATATTATTGAGTTAACAAATGGATTCATTTTTCGTGCAGTTGCACACGTTTGGCTACGTTTGCCGTCAGTTATGCACTAAACGCTTTTTCACGACCGACGATTGGGACGTACGATCAGCGCGTACGGTACGCGCTCACCGTCGGTCGAGCACTAAATTAATACAGCCTAAGGCTGTATTGTATTGAATCTTGGAGATTAGTATTCTAAATTTTCCTTGATGAACAAAGGCTTTAAAATATGTTTAAAAAGTAAGGGGATCCGCATGAAAAATAAAAAAAAATTAATACCTGTTCGAAGCTGGGGCGGACCGCTGTTAAGTTATAAAATACAAACTGGTTAACAACATAGGGAATAAACCTTAGAATTGTTTTTAATAGTAAATATAAAATACTTCCTTCAATCGACGTCCAAATATTATATATTGTACCTACGCTTTAACAGGTACTATTTTTATTTACATATTTATTTATTTAGAAACAAAATGGTTATGTTATTATTATACAGCAAATATTTATTTTAGGTATCATAACTAACATTTCTTTGAAAGAATCGCTTGCGGTACGTATTAGGGTCCTCCAAAGGTATCCTCGTGCGTAATCCTACTAGGGGTAGAAATTGATTTCACGAACTCTCATTATGTAGTCAGTAAGATAGATTTTTGAGCGTTACTGTTGATAGCGATATTTTTTGTTATTCTTTCTTATTGTGAGGTGTAGACATCGTTGTAGGAATTTCCCACATAGCAGACGCATTCTAAAGGACTGCCCAAAAACGCAGATATTTAGATTTTTTCAAACAACTTAGCTGAATATGAAGAACAAAACCAAACGATCTGGATCTTCTTTTTAATAATTATATAATAATTATGAGTGTCCAGATCAAAGATCCTATGTTCCGCAGGTAGCTACAACTTATTTGACTATAAAAAGCATATTTTTTTTATATTTGTACCTATATCTACTGCCTGTAAATATAACCATGGACTTTCTAGGACATGAATACTTTCCATGTAGTCTAATTAGGTACTTTGGATATAACCATGGTAAGACTTATTATGGCTATTAGTTTCAAATAGGAACAAATTTACTCAAGTACAATAAACTCATATGTATCAAACCAAAGCGTTCTTTCTTTAGTTCCTACTCAGTAGACTTAGCTCAGGTAGATTGGACATTAGGTACGCATTTTAGTCGGGTGGAGTTCAAGATTTTCATGTTTTAATTGTTTTATGTTTTGTTGGTGCATAAAGTTGTAATCTATCATAAAATACAAAAAACATACAAGCATCACCTCGAAATTTTCTTCCTTCGCATATATAGCTGGATGAATAGAAGCGAAGTGCCCTCGCGAGCAAGATAACGTGCTATAGTAATATTGTAGATGGATATAAGTACCCGGGGTGTGTCGTACGACTCTGGCAAATTAGTTCGGGGCGGGGGAGCCCCGCGTTTCCCCGCAGCCCCGGGGTTTATCAGATTCAGGGGGTAAAAAATGACTTCTCAATGGGAGGCAGAGGGCGGCGCGCGTCGAGTGCGGTGAGGGGCGGGCGTGGGCGGGACGTCACGTGGGTCTGGCTTCAGGCGCGTCGCGACGTCCGCGTCTGAAGCACCCGCGCGCGCGCCTACAGCACCCATGACAACTGAAACACCTAATTTGAAACAGTGCGTACAATAACAGTACTACTAGGTATAATTGAATGTTTGCGGTGAGTGAGGTTTTGAGTCGATGGAGAATTACGGAGACGTGGTGGCGGACTGCGAGCGACGGGAGGTCCCTATGGATGCGACGCTGGACGCTATGCAGCATCCGCTTGATCCCCCACCGCCTGACGTGCTGCTTGCTTTGTTAGCGCGAAACAAAGCTTTGGAAGGTGAGATGTGGATGAAAATAAAATCGAAATGGTCGGACGAATTAGATTGATATAGGTACTGTATTTTTTTTTTGGTTACAGCAATTCACAATGCACTTATGAAAAGTTTATAGATTACGCTTGGGCAGGCCATCATTTCAGACTTGTTGTTTCTGAACAATTCTAAGATGTTTTGCCAAGTTATGGATGGTAGTTTAACTACTAGTATTATGTTATCTGTGGTTATACTAAAGAAGTGTGACATCTGCAAGTAATGGACACGAAAACTTATGTAATAAAATAAAATAATAATGTACCTAGTTGTTTTGTTGCTGAATTTGCAACACAGTTGGTTCTAAGCTTTAGAAGTCTTCGTTTTGGGCTTAAAATTTATTAGTTCTGGAAAGGTATTTGCAGGTATTAAGGTATTTGGTATAGTCACGGGTATACTGACCGATTAAAAATTATGTGGAAATATTTCTTATACGAAGGTACTCTACTCTATCGAATATCATTGGAATCATTTTCTGATTTGTAGATGGAACAAGACTTACCTACCGTTTAGGTATGCATGGTCCTACGCGCCCAACTTTGTCTATATTTATTTGCAATTCTTGATTGCAGAAGTGCACTTGCACTTATAAACAATGTAAGAGAGTTAGTCTAAATGACTGTACACCGTATATGGGTGTCATACCACAATGACACCCATATACCGCCCGGCAAGATGGGACGTTATTGGCGGCAAAATTTATGGCGATTTGCTGCTTGGTGACTAACGTCGATATTTCGGATATTGCATGCCGCCGAAAGAATATAGTCAACTGGGAAGTTGCTGACATGCGGCCCAATAAAGGTCACACTATTGTAATACAGCTGTAGTGGTTTATTGCGGCTAGTCAGAGGCATATACACCTTTCCCATACACACGCATACTTACATACATAATGTACCTATAGCGGTTGAATCGGAAAATCTAAATAATACTACAGCGATACAACACACCACATTGTGATTCTACCTAAGCCGCCAGGCTGTATTAGCATCAGCATATTGTCGACTAGTGTGTAATCTCCATAAAAATTACCCAAAACACAGCTTTGTCACTTCATTCAGGGTTCCAATAATAATTTACAGTTGCTAGTGGTAGGTAAACCTTTTGTTATATGGATGTTCATATCGCATGCTACAATTACCATTTGATGTGGCACGTGGCCCGGTTTTGAAGGACGTGTCATGCCACGCGACAGGGCGGCATACACACCATGGCGTGGCCATAGCTGTACCGCCATAGGGCTTCCTATAATCAAGTTAAGTGCGAGCACTCCAAGCTTTTTGATTTTTAGAACAGACAAGAAACTTCAGATGGCATCGCACTTTGGGAAATTAAACACTGTATTTGTTGTGGGTTTTTGACCTAATAATAACACATTACAAACTATAGGTATTAGTTTAATGATATAAGTACTTTATACTCTTACTTTTTCACTATAAAGTAAGAATCAACCATAATTATCTTTCTAAACAACTTATTTCCAATAAGGTTACTAAATTAGATTTATAGGGATAAGCTGAGCTACATATAGATTGTTTGCAACAGTCTCCAGTTAGGTCAATTGTAAATGAGTATGTTCAATTGTAAATTTCTAATCTGGTTTTATTAAATTGTAATATTCAAATCTTACGATTTTTGTAATCGCTCGATTAAAATCGAGCCCTTGCTTTAATTCATTCTTAGATTTATTTTCAATTCGTAAGCGTAGTTTTAAGCTAAAGATTACTCAAAAAAATGAATATGATTATTGTTTTCAACGAAAGAGGAATAAAACCACATTTAATATGGTTCTAATAACCGTGATTACGCAGCCCCTGTATTATTTGAAAGCCTATGATTACACGTTTAGGGAGTTCGGTTGCCGTCGGCAATGCACCAGCCGGCTTGTGCCAAAGCAATCATAGCATTATAATCCTCATTGAATATAGAAATGATATGTTTTCATTGTAATATTCATAGATAACCGTGGGATTCAATGTATAGGAGAAAATTGCATTGGGTTTATTCTTTTATGTATCCAGCTTGCTTGAAACAAAAACTTAGATATGTTATGAAACCTACCTATAACAAAGAAATCCCTAATTTTCTTTATGGATTTCTTTGTTATAGGTTAAAAAAATATTTACAAATATTTGTACGATAATATAACATAATATAACGTAACAAATTATATATAACAAAGAAATCCATAAAGAAAATTGTGGATTCCATTGTTATGTTATGTTTCCATATATGCTTATTTACTTTAAAAGAAGATCATCAATTTTAAACGAAAACGTGGCACCAGCCTGATTGAACCTTTTTAATAAAATTACTGTGAGAAAATGACTGTCCAAATATTAACAGAGTATTTTATATAAACACGGGAAGAATGTGGAGATGTCTCCTATTATATTATCGCATTAGAACCGGAAATGGACACGTGTCGTCACGTGTTCACCGAATCGACCACTTCCGCTTTTTACTAGGGGTGTTTTGTTACATCGTTTAGCTTTTTAATCGCAAATTCTATGAAAATGTTGTATGGAAATGCTCATTAATTATATTTTTGTCAAATTTAGCTTTTTGGAAGACGTTGGCAAAAATACTATCCAATAACATACGATACAATTGATTTTTGCACGGGTTAAGGAGTGAGTTGAGAGGTTTTTGCGATTTCTGACTCTAATAATTTCTTCTAGGCCCATTTTCTTGCTCGATGTATTTTTTTTATTCTGTATATGTGGGTAAAAATGTCTCTTAAAATTATTGATCTCCAGTCTCCTTAGACTATATTCCTGTAGGCTGTAGATATGTAAGTACATCGGTTAAGGTACCTGTCGTGGCTGGATTTTTGAACACGGCAGTACGTTTTCAAAAATCCAGCCTGTTTATCATGAGCGGGCTATCTTTTCAGCGTCAAGCTTTTATCAGTGTTTTACCATAACTATTCGCCGCACCTGAATAACTACTTTATTTACGTCATTCCTAGGTACCTAGGTGTCTACTCTTTTTGAATTTTTCATACGGAACCCTAACTTTTTTGAAAATATTCTATAGCCTATGTTCATCACGGAAAATTTTGGATTCTAATGGTGAAAGAATTTTTAAAACCGGTAGTTTCGGAGCCTATTCAATTCCATCAAACAAACAAACAATCAAATATTTCCTCTTTATAATACTCGTATTAGTATAGATGTAGATATAAATTGGATGGACAATGTGGATGGATGGTTGAACATTGTAAAGATCGGACTCCAATTTTGCATTGATATAGGTACTCGTAACTATTGATATAGGTACATTAACTCTGGAAGAACACGTACGCTAGTGCCTAATCATTTAACGAGAAGCCTGAGCCCAGCCTTAAAACGGCATCAAGCCCTCATATGATGTATTGATGAAATGCCCAAAAGCTATAATTTCCAAAAAATAGACAAAGCTACTTCGATTAAAACAATACATCTGTACGAGGGGTAATTCGTTACATAGAATTTATGATCCTGCTACCGGCTAGGCTCATCATCCGCGCCGCGGGGGTCAACATCTGTCGGCTTGACTTCGTGACCCCAAACAGACCCCTATACAACCCCTAGACTTACCTATCTAACTATTTGGACTCGTATCAAAATATATCCCATCAATAATCAGGACACTAAATATAGAAACTTACTTACATCTTATTTCTTATTTTATAATAACTTGTGTAGTAAAATTAGACATTCCTGAGGGCTAATTTTATAAGTCCATACACACGCCACAAAATAATATAATTATATGGTACTAATAATAATAAATAATTTTGGACAATCGAGACTGCATCATGGGTACCAGATGCCTGATACACTGTATTCCAATAATATTACATACATATATATTTTTACTATACATAGAAAACGAGCAGAACGTCCTTAACAAATATCTGCAGATCATACGAATTTTTGTACCGAGGCCCGAAGTCTCTCGTAACGTCAAATAAATAGAATTTTTCTCATAAAGTTCAACTATAGGTACGTAACGTGTGTTTAGATTTATTAAAATTAAGCCCCCATTTTTCATTACCTTGTATGTCGGTTCCGAGAACTCAAACAACTTCTAAACTTTTATTAAGTCAAACTTTGCCCACATTCAATTCACGATAAAATAGTAGGTAAAAGAAAAACCAGCCCACCCATAATTACTACGCAAATCATATCATAAAACGGTTTAATCATACCGCAACGGGAAGGGAATGGTTCTACTATCCCTGTATAAAACGAAAAGCGAGTAAAATTATCTATCTGACAGTCGCGTCGGTACTCTTTTATTAAAAAGTTGAAGATCAGTTTATTTTCTTGTGCAAGAAGAAATGTAGATTCTTTTTGAAACGGGGTTCGACGGCAATTTTTTTTTATTCGAGGTTTATGAGACTCTGTTCCAATACATATACTTATAATATAAAATATTTAATTTATTAATCATAGACTTCTATTTTTAATGTAGATAAAATACTAAATAAATTACAGGTACTTTTGCGAACAGAATTTACTCGCAAAAGTAATATTTGATCCCGCGCCGTACTCTTCCCGGTGTTCTCTAAACAGAATATCTCCCCTAGTTTATCCCTAAAGTTGCACCCCTATTATTTTGATATGAATTAAGTAAGGAAAAAAATACTTGTTTAGATAAAAATCATTCATCGTTATAATTAACTTAATCTTGTGGTCAGAATCTAACTGGTAAGTAGGGAATATTCTGAAACATCGATAAAAAATTATGAACTAATTGGGCTCTTATTAGATCGATAGATTTCCTTATCAACCGTACCAGCATTTTGACATCTTGTTTGAACTTCGAGTACTTTGAACAATTCGAGATATTACTCGTCAGCCTGATATAGTCCACTGCTGGACATAGGTCTCCCCTAATGAGCGCCATAAATGGCTTTATTTATTATTTGGCGGTTATTTCCCATAATCACATAATTCGAGATATTAAATAAAAAAATTACTAGAAACAGATCGTATGGGTTCACTCTTAGATCCAATTTCACCTATGCAATTGAACGCGTTTACGTTGCAGTTTATTCGCGTATTTTACCGACATGATCTTAGTATTTCCAGGAAACGGTGAAAATGAAAACCGCGACTTGTGTACCAACCTAACAAAATCCAAATTTTATACTTATCGACGACCTGTGCTATGGTGAGCGAAGGTCCGCCTGCGCCGCAGGAGCTTGCGGATTGTTGTTTATATAATTTTATACGATCTGCAGATATTTTAGGGTGTTTTGGTCGTTTTCTATTTATACAAAAAAATATCGATCTAGTCAAATCAGTCACCCATTAGCCGTAACACAAGCTCTGCTTTCCTTGAAGCAAGATATACTCTGAGGATTGTCTAGCTTTATTTAATTTCATTTTATCCCTAAATCCATTTCCTTACAAAAGAGTACATATTCCTTATTAGGATATTATAAAAAACACCTTGTACTATATAATATTTCAAAAGAAATTCACGTAACCGATTAACTCTCAACTCGCAACCCAACCCCTCACGCATCCAAGCCAACGTTTCTCTGATTGATTAAAACTCTAACAAAGGGATAAAACTGATCAACGGAGCTTTCAGAAGCCTTTTATGTTCTGTAATCAAAGAAACCCTACGTAAATGATGGAAGAAAATCGTTGCGGTTTTCGCTCTTGTTTTGAGTACAACCATTGGAAGAATTCAGAATACTGGGTACTGTCACACAGATTTTCGCCTTTAAAAGCTCTACCTTGATATTTTTATAAGAGACCTACTATTATAAAAATCTCAAGGTCTGTATATTATAATTCATTTAGTTTTTTGTGCAAATTAGTATACTAATTCAGTGTGTATGAGTACCAATTGGTCGTAACAAAATACGGTACTTACTCGGAATTGCGTATTTGGAGAATGTACATATAGAATCCCCCAAAATCGCGCAAGGATCGATCTGGGCACATGTATCATAAATGAAAATGACGTCTATCAAAAACAGTTCAGATAGAAATTGCCATTTGAAAATTTGTTTTTGACCAAAAAGTTTTCTTACTTGTCTATATTTTTTCCTTTAAAATATAAATCCATATCTACAAACCCTAAAGCAACTTGGGGCTAGATGATGCTGTGTAGATTGTCCATCAATATTTTTTTATAATTTATTTACTAATCGAGTCTAAATACGCATGTTAATAACATGTACACAAGCGGCAAGCAAAAACTGCGAACGGTAACATTAATTAAAAGCACATCCTGCTTAAAGCTGTAAACTCTGAAACCGATTAATAAGACGAGCCATTCTCTTGAAGAGGAGCAAAATTAGAAGATTCTCGACCTCGGCTGCTCATTACGCCTCTGTATTAAAAGGCCAGGGTCTGAAATATGCATTTTTACGAGCGGCAGGGTGAGCCTTATGCAAGTTTGATAAGGGGAATCACGGCGCGCGCACCTGAGCTCTGGCTTGGGGTCGCTTGGGGTCTTGAGCTTGCGATGTTCAGATGTTTAAGAAATCTGTGGATTTTGGAAGTCGAAAGAAGTAAAGAGTGAAATATTTTTATTTTAAAGCTTTTGTTGTAGGCATCGCTAAGCTACCTACATATTCCCCGCCCGTTTTATGTTGTACTAGCGGCCCGCCCCGGCTTCGCACGGGTATTAAACAAAAATTTCAGAAGTTATACACACTAAAACGATGGGTTTCACAGTTTTCATACGGATCTTTACTTTTTTTAACAGCATTGGGGTTTTTGACATTGACTCGACGACATTCCAAAACTGACACTGGCCGTAGAGAAAAAGCAAGCACCGTGCGCTATACAACCTCTTTTTGTATTCTGACGCGCCATAATAGAAAAAGAGGTTGAATATACAGCCCACGGTTCAATTATTGAATTTTTCATGCGGATCCCTAACTTTTTTGAAAATATTATATAGCCTATGTTCATCACGGAAAATTAAGGATTCTAATGGTGAAAGAATTTTTTAACTCGGTCCAGTAGTTTCGGAGCCTATTCAATTCAAACAAACAAACAAACAAACAAACAAACAAACAAACAAACAAACAAACAAACATACAAACAAACAAACAATCAAATCTTTCCTCTTTATAATATTAGTATAGATAATTACAGGCAATAACGTATTATAGTGACTAGAGAGACTGGGCAATGACGTATTTGAGGAATAAATCAGTGATACTTATCACACTTTTATTCAAGTTTACTATTTCAAGTCTTTTTTGTCGTCCACCGGGCGTCAAATTTTCAACAGCATGGCATCCACCTGAGCAATTTTGCGTGTGTCCGCTATTTTAGTCCAACTACAAAATGACTAATTTTACAAATTTTTATAGGCACTCAGCTAGAACTTACGTTCGTCAGCAGAGGTTGAAAATATTGTAAAGTCTGTAATTTTAAACACAAAATGGAAGATATACGCGACTGTCATCGCAGGCTTGTGTATTGCAGCGGGCGGGTAAAGTAGGGAGAGAAGGGAGGTTTCGAGGGAGTGCTGTAATCAAGAAGAGTACCCGTCCCTAGGCGCCCCTCCCCTTACCCCCCGCGAGGGCAATGCCTCAAACCTCTATTGACTTACCTTCGCCAGCGAAATGTTTTTATTTCAGTCTTTGTTGATACAAAAGTACAATATATGTTCCGAGACTGTTGAGAAAGCGGAAAACCTAGCTCTCACTGTACGCTTTCATTGTTTGGGGCTTTTAGTTGTTTAGGAATTTTCAAGCTAAAATTTTTGCTGATGCTTGGAATCTTCTAAATGCCGTAACGTAATCTCCGCCTAGTAGGAACAGTATGTATTATTCGATACATAAATACTTACTGTTTCTACTCTCTAAGAGGTATAAAAGGTTAATATAAAAGGTTTTCAGTTTATTATCTTGGTAATCTTCCAAACTCTACATAAAGGAAATGAAAATTTATTTACGTTATATTGTTTAAAAAAACAGGCTATTATGTAATTAATGGTACCTACTTCATGCTAGCAAAACATTGGCACCCAACAGGAACTCTAATGAATTAAAACTTGAAAAATAATCGTCAGTAAACATAAAATGCTTTGTAATTCCCGACATTTGTGCCAACAATCGAACTGTAATGCACGGCTTTTGACGAACACAAAAGTTAACCTGTCGACTCGTCCGGTGGATAGAATGGAATGATTTTAGGGTTGCGAGGGAAGCAATGACAAGCCGGAGTCCCCACAATGCACTCAAATAAATCCACACGCTGTTTATATCCCTAATCCTACAAAGCAATATGGATTTTATTACATTGGTATAGAGTTTTTGAGTGGTTTTGAGGAGATGCAAAGTTGTGTTGGTGGTAGGTGAGTTGCCATGTGCAGTGTGGGTGTACCGTCTGGCGCGCTGACAGAGCCGAGCAATCATTATGCTCGCAGACGTTGACTTACTGATTTATTTCTATCAATGGATAGTCATTGACAAGGAATCTATTCAAACTCACGATAAATCCCTGTATATGTATATGTTGTGTATTTTAATGTTTGAATGGAAAATTATATCTCCTAAGTTACAGCGATATTGTTACCTACGTTTAATTTATATAGGTAAAGTTACATTTCATTACTCCTTTCCCCACTTGAGTGGTTATCAAAGTGCTTAATTGAGTTATCAAAACAGTTATTATCACTTGGCATCTGCAATAACACTTTCAAAGTTAAGCTCTGACTATAAAGTCGCAAATCGAGCGATTAACTGGTCTAATAGCTAATACCATTAAGTGATAAATGCAACGGGCCGCGTATGAATAATTCCGCTGGATGGATACAATGTACGGCTTTCGTTAAACGGCTCCATATTTTCAAAATCCCCATAGAGCAATAATATTCAATGAGGCGCGTGAGATGGATGTATTTTGGAAAGTGTGTGGGGGAATGAGAGGGAAGATGGCGAGGGACATTGGATGGCAAATCCTGGAGATTAGTGCGACAGAGCGACATGTGGCCTCACGGCACTTAGCACTCCCCGCGATTGTGTGGGACCCTCCTACACTGCACCTATACGGTAGGTACCTACAAACTCCATGTGTCATAGAATTTATGCGAAAATTTTAATATTTATAATGCAAAGTGTTTTGAGGCACATCTGACCTCAAGCATTTGTACCGTCTTCAAGAATTAATATTTTTGTTATCTAAACAACACCTTATTTATGTTTTTCACTAAAAGTATTCTAATTGTGTGGGGTAGATACCTGCTGTATGATAATCGGACTTCAAAGTCGCAGATTCCATATTCAAAATCTTTATTTGTAAAGCTACTCTATGCGGGTAATTTGCAAATCTCTACAATAGACGAGAGTCTTGAATACTCAATGGTCATGAATGTAACATTTGCTATTGGTACAAAGAACCATACGGGCTTTGAAGTGTAGCACTTGTAAAGTGATCTAATCTATTCGGGAGCGGCATGGTCATATGAGGCCAGTCTATCTAAGGTCGGCGGGTCATCACCAGGACCCATTGGCGTCCACCGGAGCGGAACCATGCCTATCGCCGATGACGCCATATGTTGTGCGCATTAAACTCGCGCACCCCTTAAAGATTGATGACGATTCTGCATTGAAATGTATTAGGGCATGTAAATGTTATGCGATCACTTAGTCTAATAGCTTGCGAAATTCACTTGTTTGTCCACGAGACTTTGTAGCCCTGCGTAAAAAACCGGCTCGAAGGACCACACTTTTATCGTTCACAACATGTTCACTTTGTTTTCATAACAGGTCCGTGCAACGTAAAGTAAACGCAGTCTGCTAATTATGTTTTGGTAAAAGTTTCATTGATTATCATCGTTTCTGGTCTGGTTTCGACAATGATTCTCACCGCTTACGCTAATGTGGAGATCATTCTCGAGTCGTTGCTCTCGATACGATTTCACTTTTTTTCATTAACTTGCTTTTGTAAATTTATCATTAACTTTAAAGTGGTAATGGTCGCACAATTTACGATGCAAGATAAAGTCCCTTTAGGTAATTTGTAGATGTTTGCGATCCAAAATTTGAGAACAGGTTTTTATCTAAGTGTGTTTTGGTTGAATCTAAAATATCCTCTTAGAATTATAAGTACCTACATGAGTATTGCTTTACAGCGAGGCAATGCAGCCAGCATCTTGGGTACACTTCCAACTGGTATTGATATGGAGCAGTTGAGCTACCTGTAGTTTGTTTGCAACAGTCTGCAGTTAGCTCAATTGTTTCAATTGTAAATACTTGCTCTAATTTAGGTAAATAATTGTAATTTTCTTTGTTAATCTACCTTCATAAAGTAATTAGTATTCAAAGGTAAATAATTACTCAAATAAACATTGCCATATGACGCTCTACTTCTGTCATAATCAATCAACATATAAATGCTATTAATAATATCGTTTACAATTAGTTGGCCTTAAACTTGACTGAACAGAAACTTGAACTTGATTTCCATTTACTTATTGGCCTTGAATGTGTACTTGCGTATCGAAATGAACTAGATATAAAGATATTTTATTGTTTTATTTAAGATTGCAAATCATAATAAATGAACTCCTACCTGTAGATAGTTTGTAACAGTCTGCAGTTACCTCAATTGTTTCATATGTAAATAATACTTATAGTTTGGTTTCGTTACTCAATTGTAATTATCGAAATAAAGATAAAAAAATAGCTCTTCAAATATGAACAAATAAACAATAATTCAATCCAATAGATCTAAAATGATTATTTCAAAAGTTTTAAAGATTCGCAGTCACAATTTTGTGCTTGTCCATTTCCATTATGGACATCCTCGTTTTACGAAGGCACAGATAACGAATGCAATACGCAACGTAAATGTAAGAAATATGCTAATGTAATATTTTGAACAAAACAAAAAATATGCGAAAACTGCGCAGCATCTTCGAAGATAATTTACAAAACTGCAATTCTGTCTCGACAACATAGGAGGCTATGAGAACATCGTTTTAAAGGGTCGTTCTCACCCTTGTTTCACCACCAGAACACTTGGCACAAAAAGTGTAATGTTCGGTAATGACCCCCCCGACGACAAACTGACGGCCTGCTGAGAGATGGCATTACTGTTTGTTTTTTATCTGCGCTATAAAATAAAACATGGGTGCGAAATTTATGCATAAATATTGAAGTCGCATAATGTCTATGGCTCAGATAGTTCAAGTGGGGTCAGGTGTTCTGTACATCGGTAATGTATCGCGCTCTCATAAAAAATATCTATCTATGTAATATAATATTGTATTTCGTATATCAGTCATCTAGTAACCATAACATAAGATTTTTTATTAACGTATAAGTTATAGTTTGTTAAATATAAATGCTTTTGTGGCTGTCAGGTTAGTATTTAAAATTATCATAAAGATAGTATTAGTATAAAGGCTGTGGATTTTGTTTTACTAATAAAAATAAAATGTGTTTAAGTAAAGGTGCTTAAGTTGTGACTTTTTTAAAAAATTTAAATTTGGAAAGGGAATAAATAGCAGTTTCTGATGCTAAGACCAGTGCAAACAGCGTTTAGAGTTTAGATTGTTCACGTGCCGGTTCTTATACCGGCTACGATGCGTAACTCGTTTTGCAAGGACAGCTTGATCCATTGTTTCTGGATATCTTTGACGCAGTTTCATTGCCTTGGCATTGTTGCACTGGCGTCGTCCGATGTTCTACGTCTGTAATTATTTCTTATCAACCTTAATCTTGTACACATATCTCAAAGAAAATTATAAACGAATTATGTATAGACACGAATGAAAACTAGTTGCTGTTGAAACGTTGCTGTTTACAAATGAAACAAATGAGATGCTTGCAAAAGTCTGTATTTAGCTGAATTGTGAATACTATTTCTAATTTAGTTATGTATTTAATAGTATTTTTATCATTAAAGGTTTTATCTTAATTAACATGAAGGAAAAATAAAAATAGGTAAAATTGATTTCTCAAAAGTGAAAATATAAATAAATAACTATATATATAAAAAAGTAGGTTTTTATTGAATGTATCAAACGGTAGAAGGCAAACTTTCATCAGATTAAGTCAAAATCCAGTTCATTTGTTTATTTACCTTTTCTATTACTAAAAGTTAACCAGCAAATCGTCCCTCGAATAGATTCAACAAGACAATAGAACAAGCATACGAATCAAATGTATCACTAATGTCCCGGGGTCGTTTGGACCCCTCGATTCAATTATCGCAGGGGCCTGATCCCGTGAAAGTGATACTTGTGAGAGATTGCTCTATTGTTTTTTCTCGCGGTTAAAAAGTTCCCGGCACGCGCTGGAGTTTTTGTAAACGTTTGGTTGTGATAGTTTTGTTTATGATACTTTACAAAAACTGTGAAATAATATTTTTTGGAAAAACATCAAAAAGTTCGCACGGTGTGCAAAAACAAATTAATATTTTTTGTGATTTTATTCACATGCAAGTTCTTAACTCAGATATCAATCAAGAGATCCTTGCCTAAATAGGTATTACTGTGTAACTAGGTGCCTTTTTAGGGTTCCCTGACGATACGGTGAAAACGAGACCGTAAAAGGGTGAAATTTTAGAGAAAGAGTATTTCTCTTGCCAACAACAGATAGTAAAAATAACAAATATTCAAATTAAAGGGGACATATAAAAATTAAAACACGCACACAGATGATGTCATCTCTTGAATCGTAGACAGTTGAAATTATGTGTATAACTATTGCCACTACAACAAGAAATAACAAAAAATTAATTGAATTTAATAATTTCGGACTCCAACGTCCTTACCAACTTGAGAATCGATCACTTGTAAGGCAATGTCAGGCACGTCATACTAGGTTTTTTAGATTTAAAACAAAAAGCCCAACGTATGGAACCCTCCGTGTCCACAACATCCGGTCAAGTGCGAGTAGCGCACTCTTTGGTTTTATTATTTAACCGGCTTCAGGCTTGTTATAAAAAATCCCGAAAATAAAAAATATAAAATGTCTCTCGAATAGAATCACGCAACGACAACAATTACATAAATTTGATCTCATACATAAAAAAGTTTCGATTTGTAAATAGATCTTAGATTCAGACATGTTTATAGCTATTGCTAGTTTCCTCTTTTCTTTCCTCTTGTGTCGTTTCCTCGGGTGTGAGTTTCAAAGACTCTGACTTTTCTAATAGACTTCCTTAATAAAATTAGTAATAGTCAATTTGCTAGAGAAACCGAATAAAGCTAAGTAGAGTTCAACAATTATTTTTCACCTTACACAAACCTAGTTTACATCACTTGGCATTTAGATAAAATAGTTGTTCCATTCCTCCCAGGTTTTTGCAGCCATGACATGCTCTAGATTATTCATCATATATGAAAAGTTCCGGATAACTGGATTACTGGAAAAATATGTACAATAGCGTTCATCGTAAGCTGTTTTATTTATCATCATCATTATCAGCCCATGTTAGTCCACTGTTGGACATAGGCCTCCCCTAATGAGCGCCTTAGCGCAGGCAGGTTCATAGTCTTGTAATACAATTACACTAATTTTAGTTTTAATGTATTAAATTTGTTGTTTTTATTATAACTTAATTTTACCCAAAGACTCTACTTATAAAATAGTATTCATGGTACGATTGGGATGTCAGACATGGGTTATAAAATATTATCAACAGTATTCATAGAAATTTACTTCAATTAAAACGGAATAATGAACGTAATTGCCTGCTCAAAAATTTCACAAGATTGATATAGCCATTCTCTTGTCTAATAGACTTCCTTAATTTTTTTGCGACGTCTGTGGCACGGTGAGTTGAGGCTCGCCTGTGACGCAGAAGTTTGCGGGTTCGGTTCTCGCTCGGGACAAGTGTTTGTACGATTTGCAGTTGTTCTGATCGTTTTCTAAGTATAATAGAAAATATATATATCTATGTAATATATTGTATTGAATTTATAACTCATCTAGTGCTTATAACACAAGCTCTGCTTAGCTTGAGGATGGATGAAGCTGTGTGGATTGTCCAGCATTATTTATTTATTTAATCAGGTAACTTACACACTTAGTTTACTCACCTACTTAGTTTATTAATTAGAAAGAAAACTCATTTATTTTTATAACCTAGCATCTTTGGCATTTAAATAGGTATAAGTCGTTCCAGATTTGATGCAACCATGACATGCTCGAGATTACTAAAATACAAGAGAACAGATACCTTCACCGTGCCCTTAGATTCTACAAGATTGATACCACCGTTCTCCTTTTTAGACGTTAACCAGGAAATATTAAGGCAGGTGTGCCCTGTGCGTGTTGTGAATGTATCGCAGCCAAACGGATTGTTTCCTAAATCCAATTATGGACCACAGACCAACTTTTTCGCTCTGATTTCGCAATAAACTGCACTAAATCAAGCTGCGTGAAAGTTCATTGTTTTTGTGGTTGCCCCCTCGGCATTTTTCCTCTGTTTATGAAGTTCTGTTTATATGAGAAACTACTGGTTTAACGATTATATTATTTACTTTTCACACGGTTTTGTATAACTTTCAAAGACATGGAATATTTATAATGGCCAATTATGCTTTTGTCTCGTAGATGAATTATTTTATTCTTCGTTGTTTATAAAATAACGAGACTTCTGACTAGATTTTGTCACTTTTCTGGTACCTACTTACATTATTAAGTAGATTAAGATATATCCTATTCCTAAATTAAATTTATTCGAGGTAATATCCCAAAATTATAAGTTTTAAGGTAATTTCTGATATTAAAGAGGTTCGTTTCGTGATGCCACGACATTATTTTTTTTATTCTATCTTTGTTCGTTTAAATTCTAGCGCAAAAGTAATTTGCCGAAAATTTAGAACAATTTTCTTTTAACTTGAAAAAATCACTGGTATTTAAAAAAAATTTAGGGTCATATGCTCCCAAAACACAATTGAAACGAATTCAGTTTTATCAAGGGATTATAGACAATGGCTTACAATTAGCAGCAAATTACTTTACCGATAGCTTTAGTCCTTTTATAACGAAAAAAACTACGAACCACAAAAATAAATCACGTGCAAACGCGAGCCAAAAACCATTCTACCCTTAAGGAAGATTAAAATGTGTCGTAATAAATATTCTAATATGCGCAGTTCCGTCAAATACAGAAACCTTTTTAAGAAAATCATAAAATCCTTTCTCAAGACTTCCTTAGTAATGATGCATATTCTGGCGAAACACAATTCTACACTTGACATCATTATTCCGCATGAGCTATACGTCAATCATAGCCACAATAACAAGCTGCTTTATTCTGTTTGTTTATTCTTCTAAATCTTTTTTATTGGAACTAGCGGTCCGCAGCGGCTTTGCACGGGTTTTAAGAAAATTTTCATAAATGACACATTTTTACACACATACTCGTTGGGTTATACCTACCTACCTAGTGTTTAGTTATAGTTGAAGTTTCCATACGGATTTCTAACTTTCTTAAAAATGTTTTATAGCCGGCTAATGTAGGATTCTAATTCTGAAAGAATTTTTCAAATTGGTTTATTAGTTTCGGAGCAATTCAAACAAAGAAACAAATAAACAAACAATCAATCTTTCATCTTTATAATATTATGTAGTTATATATTTATAGTAAAATATTATAGTATTGATAAAGATGTATGTATTAGTATAGCTGTGACACAATACTGTCCTGTCTAATTCGTATAGCTATTGCATAATCGAATTGATCTTGACAGTGAAGATCAAGCGACCTCCTAGAGACAATATTAATTCATGCATATTTGATTTTTTGTGTGTTTACAAATATTTCACATGGAGATTAGCTAGTGTACCCAACTAGCGCACAAGCGGTATAAGAGGCGCTACAATAGTAGGTAGCACAGCTGGGAATTATAACGCCTTAGACTTCTAAAGTAGCGCTACAGTGGCGATAGAGAACTTCTCTATTCATCATCATCATTACAGCCCATGTTAGTCCACAGCTGGACATAGGCGTCCCCTAATGAGCGCCATAGCGCCCTGTCTTCAGCTTGTAGCATCCAGCATCTGCCAGCAGTCTTTCGCAGATTGTCATCCCACCTCACCGGAGGGCGTCCTACACTACGGACACCAAGTGACTAACTTCAATAGTACAGTGCGCGTCACATATAAGTACCCCCTATCTCAATGTATGTGGGACACAATAGTTGTTATTGTTGGGAATTTCAGACTTTGGGTATCATGGTGGTTGGTTCGTTCCTGAGCGGCGGCGTGATACATTTTTGCATGTGAAAATTAGTGATAAGTTACAAGGGAATTCGAAGTAATCTTAAATATTATGTAGACAAGGGGGGTACTTAATTCTGACGCGCACTGTACCTATTGTTGAGTGAAATGACGTGTCAAACAATTAATCTCAGTTTAAAGACGTCGCTGACTAATTTTAATGGACGCAACCTAATTGATGTTTAATTTGTTTTTTAAATTGTTATCATGATTGTATGTTAATTTCAATAATTAAAGCCAATTATTAGATAGTAAGTTATTGGTTTGTTTTGTTTCAGTTTCGAGGAAACCTTAAAAATAGCGTTCAAAATTCTAGATAAAATAAAGTTGCATGACTTTTTTTAAAACCTATGGAACTCAATATCCATTTGATGGCTATAGAAGTACCTACTTAATTGCCATAATAAAACTGACTCAGCAAGCATATGGCGACCCTAAATACAAAATCACTCGTGATATACACTAATAATTATAGTTTTAGTAGCCGAACATAAAACAATAAATGGGAGCATCTGTTTTACGGAAAAAAGAGCTTACCTACTAATCGGACTTGTTTGGAATATAATAATAACATATTATATATAATATAATACATATATATAACACTTATACCCTATATTATAAACTACTATGCATAAGTAGTTCTGCCGTAAGCTAGATGGTTTTTGTTTCGATGTTAATGATTTTAGATTTCAATAACTTTAGTTTTTTTAGGCTAACAAAATAAGCACTTAGACAAGTAAAATTTCATAAGTAGATTATTATAAAATAAGAAATAAGGTGTATTTTTTGTCTTGTGGTGATTTTTTCTCAATTTCTCAATGTTTAAAGCGTTTTTGCCTGTTTAATGAGTAGGTAATTAATTATTAAGAACTTTTTGTAAAATAATGGTAATTAAAATATGTGAAAATTGTTCCGAATAGTAAAAATCTGGTTCAGAAATTTTGCTTAGAATCGGTTGCCACTGATTTAGACAACATATCTTATTTCACCAGAATCTCCCAGATCTGAACTTCTTACATTTACATACAGAAATATCTTCTATTGAGACTGCTTCATAATTGAGCATCATTAGAAATCCAAATCGTAAACAAGTAAAAATATTTTACAAAATTAAAGTCTAAATAATGTTAATTAGTATCGTGTAGTTGATTCCATGGTAATTAACGTCTCCATGATTTGGTATTCCCCGAAAGTTTTAGCATGCGTGCGATATTATCTGATGCGTATTGCAGTGCTGCGAGGGTGAGCCGCCATCTGTTTGGCAGATGCCGCTGACGTCACGCACCCCGATAGGGCTTCGCCACCCGTCCAGGGTTTGTGTCCACGGATCCCGGGATCAGATTTAATTGGCCACTGATACCGCCAAGTTTTATCCACCGATACCGGGATCGGTTTCCAGTGAAAAACTAATAAATATTTTTATCCACTGATCCCGGTATCCGTGGATACAAAATATTACTTAAAATAATTTTGGAAACGGATCCCGCGTGTAGTGTTTAGAAGTTTAAATTAAAACAAATGTATATTATTGAATATGTTATATTGATCAACAGTTTATTATCTTAGTAAAATCTAAAATCACAGTAATCATCACATAATTATTACTCTTACTAATCGAGAATTGTTTTATTATATTTATAACTTTGTATTGCTAGCATAAATATTTTTTTTTCTTATAATTTAATACTAAGTCATTTATTTTTAATGAAATGGGACTCTAGTTTAACTTCACTTAATATAAAGTAAGTCTTTATTATTAATCGGTAGTCATCATTATCACACATCAACAAATACGTTACAAACACATTGTTTTTTTAATAAATCAAAAGAAAGTAAATGATTGATTTATTTTTGGTTTTTGAGACAGTACTTTAATTTTATATTATCTTCTTAATTTTTCAAAACACCATCCGACTTGAATTGATTTATTTTCCAGTTTTTCTAACACATACGATATCCATCTGTTTCCTGATATATACTTGGTTGGCTTAGACGTACCAGTATTTTGTATTATTTTTTCAATGCCTGCTTACTATCTCGTTCTAATACCAAGTAACATCATCAGAGTTGGCTGTTTCCGAATTATTAATTTATTTAGTCGTCCATTCCAGGCTTCAGTTACATTATTTGTTCTATGTAAATTTTTGTTAACATTCCACATTTGAATCCAGTCTTCCGTTGTAATCCAATGATTCGTCATGTAATTCAGGGGTCGGCAACCTTTTGCTATAGCAGGGCCACAAATGTTGCCAGCGTATCAGTGCGGGCCGCACGTATTTTTCTATGTGGACATTTGTATTGTTTTTTTTTATATTTAAAATAAAACGCATATCTACATTTTTATCATATATTCATACAAACATGTCTATTGAATTACTATACTAACATAAAAGTGAGAACTAGTGAGATTTTTGCGGCTGCATTTGACTTGCAAGTTTTTTAACGTCTGCTTTCATTTTAGTCGTAGACCGCGCGCGCAGTACTGCGTCTAAATGTTCATCTGTTAACCGCGAACAATTCTTATTTTTGCGGTTGTTGAGAATTGAAAAAGTCTGCTCACACAAATATGTACTACCAAACATAGTGATTATCTGCTGCGCTAACTTTTTCAATTTTCAGAACTCAAACCTCCGTAGAACTGTACCATGTCAGTGCTTTCCTTAAATGCCGTTTTAAGTGTCCTATTACTTTGCAAATCTACTATGTTAATTTGCAAATTGCTTAGTACATCATTAATATCAATTGCAAAAGGATTTTGGAAAATTTCTATGCTAAGAGAGATCTTTTTAAAGTCGGTGAATCGATTTAAAAATTCACTTTGTAGTTGTGTTAACACGTTTCTCATTGTAATTTGCCAATCAAAATTATCTCCAGCTTCTTCCACGGCTCTCTTGCAATTAGGAAAATGTTCAAGCTTTCTTTCATCAATATGCTTGATAAACAGTTTCAGTTTCATCTCAAATGACTTTACATCTGAATACATATCGCAAATCAATTTGCATTTTCCCTACAAGCGTTTGTTGAGCTTATTCAGTTCCATAGTTAAATCAGTCAAAAAACCAAGATCAAAATTCTACTGCTTGTTAGTAAGTTCTTCGACTGGCTTTCCTTTCATCTCCATGAAGGTGGCAATTTCTTTCCTCAAATCAAAAAACCGCTCCAAAACGGCACCTCGACTGAGCCACCTCACTTCACAGTAGTAAACCACGTCCCCATGATCAGCTTCCAGATCTTCCAATAACGTTTGGAACTGAAGGTGTGTGAGCCCATTTATTCTTATAAAATTAAATAGTGGATATTACAGTATCCATTATTTCTTTCCAGGATATAACCTTGGAGCACAATGCCTCTTGATGGACAATACAGTGAAAAATCAATGGCACAGTAGATCCAGATTCTTTCACTTTGCTGATGATCCTCCCAACAACACCTTTGTTTTGACCACTCATGTTCTTGCCTCCATCGGTAGTGATACTTGTTAACTTTTCCCAGCTTAATTGCAATGAATCCAGGGCTTGTTCCAAATGATGAAATAAATCTTCTCCCGTAGTTGTACCTTTCAAACTGCACATTTTCACAAGCTCTTCGTAAATTGTAAAGTTTTCGTCAATGCTGCGTACAAATATGAGTAGCTACATAGCTAATATGAATACTCTCACGGCCCAGCAGCATGGCCGTATAAATACTAGGGGATTTATACGGTCTTTTGGCTTTGTTTTTTTCCCTGTGGACCACAGGCTTGCGGGCCGCACCTAGATGGTCCACGGGCCGCATGCGGCCCGCGGGCCGCCGGTTGCCGACCCCTGATGTAATTGATAAATCTCTTTTTTTTTCTTCTGTTGTTATTGCTGCGTTTTTAGCAATGTTTTTTCAAGCTTCATTCAAATCAGCAGCAATGGTATCATTATGCTGAGAGCAACAGTCCTCTTGGTTTCACTGCATTTAGTGAGTTTTAATTCTTTTCCCCTTCTTGCTTGGGTAAAATGGAAATAACTTAGGAGCTTAGAATGCGATTATTTATATGATAGTTTCTCAAATTTTCCAAGCTAATATTATAAATGCGAAAGTATGTTTGTTTATTTGTTTGTTTCCTTCATTCACTCTATAAATAAGCAACCAATCGACTTGATTTTTGGGATAGAGTTAGTCGAAAAGATGGAGAGGAAACCGTGGGGAACGATGATTGATTAATAATAATGACTTATTTTATATTAGAGTCCCATTTCATTAAAAATAAATGTCTTAGTATTAAATTATAAGAGATAATAATTATTTGTGCTAGCAATACAATGTTATAATAAAACAATTCTCGATTAGTAAGAGTAATAATTATGTGATGATTACTGTGATTTTAGATTTTACTAAGATAATAAACTGTTGATCAATATAACATATTCAATAATATACATTTGTTTTAATTTAAACTTCTAAATACTACACGCGGGATCCGTTTCCAAAATTATTTTAAGTAATATTTTGTATCCACGGATACCGGGATCAGTGGATAAAAATATTTATTAGTTTTTCACTGGAAACCGATCCCGGTATCGGTGGATAAAACTTGGCGGTATCAGTGGCCAATTAAATCTGATCCCGGGATCCGTGGACACAAACCCCCCGTCCACCGCATATTGACTGACCCATCCTGATTTGTCTGCTTCCCATTCTGCTTCCTTTAGAATATTATTTCCCTCACTACCAAACCACAAGCTATTTTATATGGTAATGAGTGCCCTAAATAAGTGTTATGTACCTACTTTAATGAAATAAACAATTTAAAATTTTAATTAATTTTAATCGCACCACTATAATGGGGAAGACGCTGCATTCTGTAACATCGTTTCCATAACTAAAACTGAAGGTATTACCAATTTTTGTTACTTTCGGTTCTGCCAGCGCTCTACATACCATGTAGATAGATACTTTGCATTCAAGTGTTGCCAAGTATTTGCATTGAAAACAAATATTTATATATAAAAAAAGAACATTAAATATGTTTTATACAAATTTCATTACAAAATGATTCCCATTGTTTTTTGCTTGTTTTTCCAGCGCAACCTTCTCATGAAATGATTTACATAATTTTATCGTATAAATAATTCAAAAAAAATGTTAAATTCCAATCAAATTTCAAAATAATAATCTAAGATAACACGTAAAATACCGCAAATATTAAGAAAAATGTTCATATTAAAAATTAAAAAAATTTCGAATAAAAAAATAAATAATCTAATACATATAAGTTGATCCCCTCTGGGCCCAGAATCCCTTTCGGCTTAGTACACAATACATGTTTTGTGGCACCTTACATAATAATAATTATGTCCTCAATATTAATAATTAATCTTATCCTTATCCAATTTTACGTTCGAATTGGCATAAATAAACATTGATTTGGTTTTACCAACTTCTTTTATGTTCGAATGCGATTTTCGTTAATCCACATTATCACGCTATCTTTACCTACCTACATCCTCAATACCTTTATGTCCACTCCATCATAAGATTGGAAGAGATGGCTCATAGCGTTAAGCCCTTTAAACTTCTTCTTGTTTAAGCATGTCTGTTTGAAATGTTCTTTGTGTGGTATAATAAAGTATTTTCTAACTTGTCGTCAGTCAGACGTTGCTACTGTTACATATGTACATCCCCACACTTATAATAAACTAGCGGTCCGCCCCGGCTTCGCACGAGTACCTATATAACAAAAAATACACGTTGGGTTACGTTACTGAAGTTTTCATACAGAAACCTATTTTATTAAATTTGCACTTTAATGTAATTTTTTTGTTATATAAAGCGTTATTATACAAACCGACTAACATTAAAATCAGTACATATTGTGATGTCTAAGCTATAAAGATCTACAAGTCATAAGGTATCAAAATAATGGTATCGGTTTGTACATATTTATCTCTTTAACGAGCATTATTCTAAATTGTTGTTTTCTCTTCGCTTTGTTGTTACAAAAACTTAAATCCTGCTTATTTTCGGTGTATTCTCAATAAACAAATACTTCACTTGTAGGAAGAATTATACATATAACACATTTTTAAATGGGATTAAAGCTAACGCGCTTAACTCAAACTATTATTTTTTATAATAAAATAATGCCTATAAAATGAGGTATCTAGGTAAAGAGGTGCTCTAGCACGCAAAGCAATAGATCTGACACAAGGGCACAATCATCACTGTAATTGTGCTGATATGAGGACACTTAAAAGGTCACAGATAACAAAATTAGTAGTTATTTGATATATCTTCTGTTATTATACGTTTTAGCCCCATATAACATATTGGTACATTACACAAGGCTCTTGCAACTGAGACAGATTTAAGCAGTATTCTGGCACTGCATAAAATAAATAATAATAAACATAACTCGAACCTATACTAAATAAAATAACGAACCTTTTCCTTACATTTTTACATCAGTTCTTTTATTTTAGCTATAGTATCTACGAACTGATTAAATCGGTGCCTACTTATTTCAATTCACTTATATACGACTAGCGGTCCGCCCCGGCTTCGCACGGGTATTCAACAAAAATTTCAGAAATTATACACACTAATACGATGGGATTCACAGTTTTCATTAGCAGCATTGGGGTTTTTGACATTGACTTGACACTCCATAACTGACACTGGCCGTAAAGAAAAAGCAAGCAGCGGAGCCACAATAGATAAAGAGGTTGAATATATAGCGCACGGTTTAAATATTGAATTTTTCAAGAGGATCCCTAACTTTTTGAAAATATTATATAGCCTATGTTCATCACGGAAAATTTAGGATTCTAATGGTGAAAGAATTTTTCAAATTGGTCCAGTAGTTTCGGAGCCTATTCAATTCAAACAAACATACAAACAAACAAATAATCAAATCTTACCTCTTTATAATATTAAGTATAGATTACAATGCGATTTTTAGAGTACAAAGTATGATTGGTGTTTTTCAGCACAAAGTTTTAGCTACGCTGGGAACTACCTAGTTTTTGTCCATTGAAAAACACAAGGAAACTGTTTTCGCGATAGCGAATCAGATTCTTGGAAGTGACTTCATAAGTCATTGGCGGAAGCAACGAACCATATCAATTGATGAAGGATTAATGGCTACACACCAAAACAACAAATTCGGTAACGCTGCTGATACAGCCCAGCTGGTTGATATATTTATTTTATTGTTATGTATAATACTAGCGGTCCGCCCCAGCTTCGCACGGGTATTTAACAAAAATGATATTTTCATACGGAACCCTAACTTTTTTGAAAATATTCTATATCCTATGTTCATGACGGAAAATTAAGGATTCTAATCGTAAAAGAATTTTTCAAATCGTTCCAGTAGTTTCGTAGCCTATTCAATTCAAACAAACGAAGCCAGTAGATAAAGATAGAGCTTTGAAAAAAAATCAACAACATTACAAACGCTAACTTGGAAAACAACAATAAATAAACAAGTCAAAAAAGACATGCCAAGCGTGAATTACACACAAAACCTAAGAGAAACTTATTTTTTAAAGTTATTATTATAGTGCAGAAATTTACTAACAAAGAAAATAACTTTAGGTAGGTACTTAACAGTGTAAAACAACAAAAAACAAAAGCTTACATTGTTTTGGTTGGACTCTGTGCCTCATTAACAAGAAACATTGAGGCAGAACCAAATGTACATTATAACTTGAAGCATGCGTATCTCATCAAGTTCACGCTACTGATTTTACGAAACTTGAGTTCCAGGCTCTGCCTATGTTGTTGGTAAATGAGCGACGCAATCCTGAAAATAAATTGCGACCTCATTAGTAAGTCTCTACTTACTAATGAGGTCGCAATTTCTTTTCAGCTAGCTTTGGTTTGGTTCTCCTTGAATACACCCACGAGCTCTAAATTGTTTTTTGTTTCAATAGGTTGCATCTTTACAAACCTACCTTCTGTACTGACTGAACATCATTGTATGTTTATTGTACTTAATGCTCTCACAATATTTATTTATTTAACCGCAGCTATTTGTCTTTAACTACCTTGAATTAATTTCATTACGAAGCTAACTTAAAACCAATCTTAAAACTCCAATTCAATATAACCATTTTTGCCCACGAAAAACAAAAGATGTTCTATGTCCTTTTTATGTGTGTTCGTCGGTTTCTCAATAATCATGAGGTCCCTTGGTAGTCAAAATATTGATATAATATATTATAATATAAATATCTATATCTATACAAATATTATAAAGAGGAAAGATTTGATTGTTTGTATGTTTGAATTGAATAGGCTCCGAAACTACTAGACCGATTTGAAAAATTCTTTCGCCATTAGAATCCTTCATTTTCCGTGATGAACATAGGCTATAGAACATTTTCTAAAAAGTTAGGGTCCGTATGAAAACTTAAATTTTTGTTAAATACCAGTGCGAAGCCGGGCGGAACTCTAGTAAAAAATATGTTTACGAGAGATAAATATTTGTCCCGAAAAACTTAAGAAACAGAATAGATTTTGAAGTCGGTTTTTAGTTTTTTCAAACAATCAAATGACATGATTGATTTGACATTGGTATAAAAACATGTCGATCTGTAAGTCACGTTTTACTTGTGTTCCATCGAGGATATATTCTAGTACCTATAAAACATTGTTTTAGGGTATGACAGCGGTATGATTTTAACTTTTATTTGTATACCAGTCAAAGTGAATTATGAAAATATTTGTTCAGCAAACAGACGAAGGGAGCTCGCCCTTGAGGGCTTGTAGTGGTGTGCACTCAGATCAAAGGCACTCTTCAACAGTTAGGACAATTTGTTCGAGAGTTCAATTAGAAATTTTCACAAGACCACTTGATTTCGTTCGCCACAAAACGGCTCTGTCAGAAGACTAGATTCAAGATTGTTTATTGCGTTCATGTAATACTTATACAGGTATTATACATATAGGTCTGAAAAATAGCTAGGTTGCAGCTTCATCATGAGCCCGGGACAATAATGTTATAAATAATATATAAAATTAATTATAGGTAGGTACATAACATTACTATCGTTGGCTGTAATAAGTGTACAACCAGCTCTTGCTAAGACAGAAGACCGTTTTGTGACTTATTGTATAAATAAGTCTGCCTTGTCTTCATTTGCTTTTTATATATGGAACTATGTTTATGCAGGAGTTGGAAAATAAAAAATATTAAATTCTAACCTATTATTATCAAAATATAAGTGTCCGTGATGAATATAAATGTAGGTAGTAGTGAACTGTTACAGGTTTTTTAATTTGCCTGAACTAAAAGCCAGTCCCAATTTTTTCTATTCGGTGTGGTCACATTCGAATAGGTTAATTTGATAAAACTAGCGTAAAATAAATCATAAATGTTTCTAAGTATTAGCACTTGCCGTCCTTTCTCATATTTTATAAGAGCATGATTAAATTAAGTACTTATAGATAAATTATTTAAATATTTGTATTCACAAAAAAGGTTGTAGGTTATATTAAATATAAAATAGAGATTATTATCATGAAAATTTTTGCCTTTCTTACCTATCTTACCATCTTTTGTTATGACAAAAGCGTAATATTGATAAATTATCTAGCTATTTTAGGTTTTCCCATTTTAGAAACCATTATATTTTTGTCGATTACTGTATCCACCTGCATGACGAATCCTTATAAAATACTGATAAGAAAGACAATAATCAAAATTATTATCTATACGATTAGCCGCGTAAATACCTATTAGGTATACTTTTTTGGTTTTGTCTACTACGAATCAACAATGTGTATTATGTGTGTGAAAGTCACTGTCAGTCAATATTTATCTTTATTAGTACTTCTTTACTAAGCAGCCCGACGATTTCAGAGATTCAGATGTTAGGTATTCTGGTAAAGGACCTTTTACAAAGTACTCGTGCTCTAGTTCGAACGATGATAGCTCGACGGCACGTTTTTTCGATGGGTCGTTACCTCGAAAGATTAGTACCTCGAAGGGTCTCTACCTCGACGGGTCTTTGCCTCGACGGTACACTTCATCGATGAGTTTTTACATCGAGAGATTTATAATGCTCGTTTTAAAATAAGAAATGTTTTGAAAGCGTAGCAAAATATGTTATTTTGCGAGTTCGTAGAAGAGGTACAGAAAAAAATATTATTTATATTGCTCATCTAGGTTACATTCTGTGGATAAATAATATTAAGATTTTTGTATTACGGATTCCCTGCAATATTTTTATAACTTTGAGACTTCGCCTTAGTCAATATCGCCCTTTGAGTTTTAACAAACCCGCAAAGCTTGTCGGCTTGGGTAAGCCACGCTGGTTATGGTTGTTTGCCAAATATATTTTAGTTATTGACACAAGGCGATCATTAATACAGACGAAGGGCCCACTTATTAATTTTAATAAGTGGGGTGACTTTGTAGGGCTGACAACAGTCTGTTTGTTTTATTAGTTTTGATTTAATGGTTTTGCTGGTGCATTATGTTATGTATGCGCCGATGGTAACTTGAAGTCTGGTGTTATGTAGTTTCTTTTAATATATCTATACTAATATTATAAAGAGGAAAGTTTTGATTGTTTGTTTGTATTGAATGGGCTCCGAAACAACTGGACCGATTTGAAAAACTCTTTCACTATTAGAATCCTAAATTTTCCGTGATGAACATAGGATGGAATATTATCAAAATAAGGGATCCGCATGAAAAAATATTTTTTTTTAAAGACTTGTGCGAAGCCGGGGCGGACCGCTAGTAATGTAATGTACAAAAGCATAATCTGTCAATTAGTGTTTTTGGTTTATAAAATCATTTTAATTAAATAAAAATAAATTGAAGGAGAAGGTAACTAGGTAATAGGACAAGATTGCCTTCATTTATCGTATTGCAAGTGACATGTAACTTTGCTCTACCTGCCGCCTGATTTATCGGACTTCAAACAAGTAACATCCAAGTTACTATTTTTGTAGTAGCAAAATAATTGAAATTTAATTAAACCCGTATCAATTTTATAAATCTTGACATGAAATTATGTGGAACAGGAACAATGTAGAATTATAGCTACTTATTGTTACTATTAAAACGAACGTAGTTTGATGAAATAATTATTATGTAGTTTGTAAGGGGGTTAACTATGAACCTCTTTTGTGTTTAAAGAAGTATTTAGTTACTTATTGAACAGAACCCATGAAAACTATAGGCTAACTGGTTGACATCAATTAAGTATAGGGTGTACAGTAAAGCGTGTAGCGGTGCCTCACCCTACGACACCCTACACGAAGCGGCGTGTGCCGCCTGCGGTACGCTACTCTAAATTGCGTTTTAACCCAATTACGGAATGATATAATTTTTCGCTTCTGGCATAATCAGATAAAGCAGGAATTATCAAATTATAGCGGCGTTAGCATCCTATTGTACATTCGGATAGAACCGCCACGGTTCGGACACGTTCATAAAATTATTCGCTCTAATGTTGTTTACTGCACTCTGGCGATTGAGTTTAAAATGTGATTTATTTTACAGGTTGGGGTCTATACAATTTTAGTTTTGGTCTGAACTCTGTAAATAAAATTATTAGCTCACTTCAATTTGTAAAATACAAGCTGCGATCAAACGGAATTTAGGATAATAAGATAGGTAAATTTCATTGCTCTAGGTTTAGGTTAGGTTAGGTTAGGTTACTCTACAAAATAATACTCCAAAATAATTCAAAATAAAAAAATAAATTAAAATTATAATAAAACATGGATAATATCAATGAAAACCAATTTAGAGAGCAAATATTTGTCAATATGTCCGTCATTGTTCCGTCCACATAATTCCAGTTTCCCATAGAAATCCGATACCTTTGTGAGACACGCGTACACAGAGCTCTACAAATTGTATCAAACACGATCATCATTTAGATAACTTCCTTTACTTACCATATTAATATTTTTCCATAGATTTTGAGTATCTAGAACTAGAATATGTTTAAAATATGCTACGCTTACTGATGTCTGACCCTGAACGAAAAATAAATATTAAATAATGCTGGACAATTCACACAGCAATATCTAGCCACAAGCTAAGCAGAGCTTGTGTTATGGGTACTAGAAAACTGATATACATAATATGATTGATATTATTCGAGTTATAATATATCTATGAATCCCTTATTAGATTTAAGATTTTATATATTTAAAAGTTTACGTCATGGACATAACATTAAAAATTTTCACCAAATCCTGTTCATACCTTCTCAAGTGATGCACATTGCACATACCTTCTGACAAAAATATAGATGAAACTTAATAGTACTAAACTACCAATATTGTATTTTCAATTCAAAATATAACTTTGGTTCCGATCCAACCCTGCCGTCGGGTTAATCTACCCTTTCAAGGAAGCACTTGCTATATCCGAGCCATAGCACGGCTGTCGCATCCGATGAGCAGATTTGCAACATACACGATATACTAAACGGAACAGAAGGTTAAGTCTTTTTCGTATAGCTTACGGTACTTTAACATCACAAATAGCACAATTGTGGTAGCAATTGCTATACTGTGTACTTTGACATTTATTTAAATCACATTAATAATAATAATTCATTTATTTCAGGTAAAATTTGTCTGGTACAGGTTCATTATGAATAATGCTATCTATGGCGCTCATTTGGGGAGGCCTAGAGGTCCAGCAGTGGACTATTATAGGCTGATGATGATGATGATGACCGGTACATTAAACTTAGATTTACTAGATAGGCGATACCAACATTGTATAAGACACATAACTTATATACAAATGTACTAGTGGTTTCATTTCCACTTCCGCTAGTGTGCTAAAAATTAAAGTGAAGAGAAATCAATAACAACATATTAATTTTTTTATAATAATTAACTGTATGAAACTTGACTTGTCTAAGTGCTTATTTTGTAAGTCTATAGAAATAAAGTTATGGAATCTGAATCTCAAATTGGTTTTACTGGGTTATTAATGTTATTATTTAATATATTGGGTATTTAATCGGTTTCTTGATTTTCTGTGAGAATTTAAAGTGTCACGAAAACAACTGATATAACTCAGTCACATAATCTCGTGCACACGACGACAGTTTCGTTGCTGTAGAAAAGTCATCTATATCTATACATAATTAAATTATATTATTAAATAAATAAAGAGGAAATAAATGATTGTTGGTTTGAATAGAATAGGCTGCGAAACTACTGGTTACTGGACTGATATAAAAAATCTTTCACCTTTAGAATCTTACATTATAACTGACGAACATAGTCTATAGAATGTTTTCAAAATAGTTCGGTATTCGTATCAAAGCTCCAATATTGTAAGCAACGTGTTAGTTTATGTAAAAATGTATAATTAAAATAAAATTTATACATATAACCAATCAAGGCAATGCAGCCAGCCCCTACATAAAGGCAATGCAGCCAGCATCTTGGGTTCACTTCCAACTGGTATTAGTTGAGCTACCTGTAGTTTTTTTGCAACAGTCTGCAGATAGCTCAATTGTTATAATTGTAAATACTAGTTTTAATTTAGTTATATAATTGTTATTTTCTTTGTTAACAAAGGTTATAATCTCACAAAACTTTCAACTTTTATTTCTCAACAAAGTGCACTAACTGCTGCACTACTCAGCAATTGAGGGTAGGGAAAGAAGCTCGAGCAATGCTTAGCGGTAACCGTCAATTACTGTAGGCGCACGCGCCGATGCCCTGGGGATCCGGCACGCGACCGTCGCGCCCCTATCGTGAAACATAATGCTACCGGCGGTTGTAACAGAAGTGTTTTTGGAATATTCTCACAGTAGGTGCAGTTGTGGGTTCTAGAAAGATTTAACTATACGAACTTAGGCAGATTGACGAATTCAGTATGAATGTAAGCGGGTTAAATTCGAACCTAGTTTGTGTTCAAACTGCTTCGTGTCCATCCCACGGTTGTCTGGGAGATATCGCTCTCAGCGTTAAGGCCGCCCATTGTGGAACTTAGTTAAGTTTAATTTTCCTGTTTTTGTGTGTTTTTCTTCTTTGGTGTGCAATAAAGGAGGTGTTGGAAGAATAGCAACGGTTTATCCTTTAAAGAGGGATGATTCTTAGTAAACCCGCTCTCATTAATAAGAAATTCAAAAAGCTACTCGTGGAGTCCACAGTGTGCCGTGACGTCACCAAGCGGCGCTGTCGGAAGACCAGCGTTGGTTGCTAGCGCGATCAACACATGCTGAGAAGGGACCATTTTGTGACTCAAGAAAGATATTCTTTGTCTCTTTTACACCATAATTGTTCACGTTCATTACCTACCTTGAGTTACAAATAAAAAATTTCTATTTCTATTTCACAGGCGATCGGAATGCTAACTTTTATTTCGGCCAACGAATGCATCTCCATCCAACTTAGCAATGCTGCCAGCATTCTGGGCCTTCAACCCTATGGTGACGGATTAGATTTTTAGGAAATAGATATATATCTACGTGTAAATACAAGTTGTTTCTCTTAATATGGACTTCGAAAAACAATTTCTGGTAAAAAACAAAAAAGATGTTCGATACTTTCCGGAGATATTTTCTACGGGGAAGAAAACTAAGAGGAAATGATAATATACATATTTAGGTATAATATAAATAATATAATAATAGGTCTCGACAGAGCCTATAAATTTGCTCCCCTTGGAGTCGAGACCCTGAGTCCGTGGGGTACCGAGGCTCTCCGGGTCTTCACAAAATTATCTGAGCGTCTGGTCGAAGCGACGTGTGACCCGAGAGCTGGTCAATTCCTGGCGCAGCGCATCAGCATTGCCATACAGCGTGGCAATGCAGCCAGCATCTTGTGTACACTTCCAACTGGTATTGATATGTATCAGTTGAGCTACCTGTAGTTTGTTCGCAACAGTCTGCAGTTAGCTCAATTGTTTCAATTGTAAATACTAGTTTTTATTAAGTTAGATAATTGTAATTTTCTGTGTAAATAAAGGCTTTTGGCCATTTACTTAGAAGAAAAGTATTTTCCGCAAACCATTGCCCATTCTATGAAACCATGATAAAACCTACTTCCATTTCAACGGTCGGTACTTATGGAGCTTTTGGGAAAATAAAGATTTTCGACAATAAACAACAAAGGGTCTACTTAATGCTCTAAAAGTACCATTGGATCTAAGTTTGTAACAACATGATGTATGCAGTACTTTTCCAGTAGGTAGTAAAAGTATTGTACTTCCTTGTATTCAAAAACTCCTAAAAAATTTAAAACCCGAAAAAATGAGATGGAGCTTGAATTTGATTGTCTGAAAAAGTTAGCGATAAAAAGCCTATAAATGCATTTCAAAGATTCAAATACATATTTATATTCGACAAACATGGTTTAGTCAACATACAGCTGGTATAAATCCAAATAATGTGCTATGTCTCGCTTTGATCTAGCATGCATTCAGGCAAATAGCTCTGCCCACCAGGTATTAATGTTTTACATGCATCAGCGAAATTGCGCACAACATTGTCGAATTCTAGCTAAACCTAATAAATAATGCCGGACAATCCACATAGGATCATCTTATCCAAAGCTATATAATACAATTGGACAATATTATCCGGATGTCGCAATCATAACTCGTTTACAAATAGATATTTTTATTAGGTATACATAGAAAACCATGGAAGTAAAGAATTTATAATCAGCACTTGGTTTTTTAGGCTATCCTATATCGAGTGGATTCAAATTTTGTCAGTTTTCCTCTTAATCTTAATTTAAGATTTATTTTGATTTGTAACTTTTTCTCTTTGTGTTCTAAAATATAATTCTAAAATATATTTTACTTTTTTACCTTGATTTTATTTGTTTTTAAAGCTTTTGGCTCTGACGATGTCTAAACTGAGTGTTGTAGGTTTTCAGAACCAATAAAATAATAGTTCTGACCAGTTAACCTCAGAAAATATGATTTCGCAGTATAGTTGCACGTACCTCGTAAGCTGGCCCTGGCTTAGGGTAGTGCCACGGTGCATTGATTTATGCGTCGTAAAACTACACGGCTGCGCCCTCGCATTCACTTGTATAATTTATCGAGAACACAGGTCATGCTTGACCACATACTAGGCCCGAGTTTGATTTTCATGGGAAAGTTTTACTCTCTGTTTTGAACATTGGTTTACAAATGTTTTGCTATGAATAATGAAACTTTGCTTAGGCTTCGTAATTAAACAATTAGGAACACGTGGTGGCATAACATTATATGATGATTTGTGTATTGTCCAGTATTAGTAGTTACCTATTATGTGTGGTGGTGAAGCCAGTGGCAAGTTATCGGTACCTATACTATAACTATTAAATTTTATTGTGTACCTAGCCATTATGGCAATGCCTTTTACCTACAGCAGCTCCAAAATGATTTTTAATTATTTGGTTAAATTTGATTTTTGACGATGCCATCTATCTTTTATCTTCACTAATGGTATAAAGAGTTAAGATTAGATTGTTTGTTTGAATTGAATAGGCTCCGAAACTACTGGACCGATTTGATTTTTTTTAAACTAGTGAGCCTTGTGCTTCTACTGTGAATCGATAATTCACGAGTATGAGTGGGTATTAGATTTTAGGTAGAGATGTTTGCTCAGAAGCAAAGTGTTGATATATATTTTCACCTTCACGCTCATATTGAGAAACAAATAGTATGATATAATGTAAACAACATTTAATCGCATTTTATAATTTTTTTCGAAGTTTTTCTATTCGCCGCGCCGATAGCATTGCTTTTTAACGTATTTTGTTCGAAGTAGGAAAATAGGAGGATGTTGTTTTGCGCCCTAATTAATATTGCCCGCAAACATTTAAAAAGCTCTCCGACGTTAAAGCTTTTATTTGCTCCTTCATAAAACCACCCCAAATCTTTGGCTATGCAAATCTACGAAAAAACGACTGGCGTGTAAACGGTGCCCATCTGTAAACACTTCAACACTGTAAAGCGTTCAATAACGGATGAAAATGCTGCGAAAATTTCTTCAGAATCGATTGATGGGTGTACCCAGCGCGTTATTGGTCGAGGGGCGTGTTGGCTGTTATCAGACTGCCGTTTTCAGCCAATGGGTGTTGGTCTCTGATAAGAGGGTTGGGGTAGTTATGCGGGGTGGCGGCAGTGTTCCCGTGGCTTTGGGCCGGGGCGGTCGTGCGATGCTGGGCACCATGATGTATCCTGAGGAGAGTCTCCAGGACATGCGCGTCCCGCCGATACAACTGGAACACCTCCCGGAAGTGTTCCTATGTACGTAATGTTGTCAGTGCGTGTGCTGTGCTTTATGTGAGGCTTTTTTTCTTGTGCTGCCATCAATTCTGTTTTTGTTTAGGGGGAATTGGGATACGTCATTGCTCGAGATGACTTATGATTTTTTTAAACTTTCTTACTTTTTTTAAATGGTGTTTTTAGTCTTGATAATTTTTTAAAACATAATAATAACATAATTAATATATTTTCTTTTCAAAAAAGGTTTTTGTAGTAAGAAGACTAGAAATGTTTTCTATGTCGTTAAGGATTTTCACATTTTCATCGGAGACGGATTTTTTTTACATCTACCTATATCTATACTAATATTATAAAGAGCAAAGATTTGATTGTTTGTTTGTTTGTATGTTTGTTTGTTTGTTTGAATTGAATAGGCTCCGAAACTACAGGACCGATTTGAAAAATTCTTTCTCCATTAGAATCCTAAATTTTCCGTGATAGGCTATAAAATATTTTCAAAAAAGTTAGGGATCCGCATGAAAAATTCAATAATTAAACCGTGCATTTTATATTCAAATTCTTTTTCTATAATGGCTCCGCTGCTTGATTTTTCTATACGGCCAGTGTCAGTTATGGAGTGTCAAGTCAATGTCAAAAACCCGAGGATACAGGCGACTGGGCCCATACATAAATAGGACCGCGGTCCCAGTTACCTGATCACATTTTTGAATCGGTTGATGGGACCATATAAGTACCCAATTTGCTTTAATGTACAGTTAACAGAAAAATCAAGCTAAAAAAAGTAAGGAATCCGTATGAAAACTGTGAAACCCATTGTGTTAGTGTGTATAATTTCTGAAGTTTTTGTTTAATACCCGTGCGAAGCCGGGGCGGACCGCTAGTGACAATATAAGAAGACCGATTGAATAGAAATGTTTTAAGTTAGCCGACCATTATGAATAAAGGGGTCCATGTGCGTTAATGTGCATTCTCCAAATTATTCGCCCTATTATTATAGTTGGTTGACTAGATAGCGAAAGACCAAGATTTAATCAACGACGTTATATCTTTAGAAGATCATCAATTAATACAAAGGTTAACCAGATAGCAATTATGAATTGATAGTAACTCGTAACAAGTAGCTTATATTGTACAGAAGATAAGATTATTATCTTTTTATTGTTACGTTACTTTACAATGAGATACCTATGCAGTTTTGGTATCAGTTTTACACGAGCTGTCCTTTACAACTCATTATTTTTCGTTATATTATAATCAATAATGACTATTTAATACTTTTTACTGATGTTTCTGTAAGGATTTTCAAAAAAATATAAACATATCAAGTGGCAGGAACTCGTGTAGTGCAGAAAATGATAGGATATAGATAGATATAGAATAGTAACTTATCTTGTACAGAAGATAAGATTATTATCTTTTTATTGTTACCGTACAATGAGATATGCAGTTTTGGTATTATTTTTCGGCGAGCTGTTCTTTACTTTAAAACTTATTGTTTTTCGTTATATTTTAATCAATAATGACTATTGATGTTCAATTGTTTACTGATGTTTTCTATATCGATTTTCAAAAAAATATAAACAAATCAAGTGGCAGGGACTCGTGTAGTGCAGAAAATGGTAGGAATTATTCTGTTTTCTATATATATTAATATTAGAAAGATTTGATTGTTTGTTTGTTTGAATAGGCTCCGACAGTCATCCAACCAATCACACAGCACGTCAATCAATTCAGAGTCCATCAGAGTAGTCTCTTTGTAGTCAACAAATGCAGAACTTTGCAGTCAACAAACATGGTATTGTTGCAGCTAGTATCCCGAAATGCGGTGGATGCCACGAGATGATCGTAGACCGGTACGTGCTGAAGGTGTCAGACCGGACCTGGCATGCTGGCTGTCTTCGGTGCGTGGAATGCCGTGCTATGTTATCCGGGAAGTGCTTCGCGAGGAATAATCAACTCTATTGCACGGATGACTTTTTCAAGTAAGCTTCATTTTTCACAAGCAGTTTTATATGTAGGTATAACTCGATAAAGGGTTTTTCTTTGGTAGAACGCGGCATTTTGTCATAGACTTAGTCGAGATTCATGTACAACTAAGGTCACGGCTACGCGACGGTTAAAATGTTTGTTAAAATAGGATAAAAACCTACCTACTAAGTTGAAAACATAAAAAATATGCTTAACAAATATTATGTAAAATTCTGTTTCGTATAATTCGGTAAAATTATCAAAATATATTAAATATAAGCACACAATCCTTTTTAATAATCATTGATCCCTGACCACTTTTCCATGATTTAATGATATTGATATTTAATAAATCAAAGTACTCGACTATTCTCACTCTTGGACGTTTTGGTTTTGCTGTAAGTCCAATTGTAAAATAAATAAATTAATAAATAAGTGCTCCTTGTGAGCCCATGTTATTAAATAAATTGAATTGAATTGACCTATAACACGGCTAAATGCAAAAAGTGTCTATATATTTTTTACAACTGAAATTGTGCCAGGATATAGATATTATTTTATCATCGTTTTGCATTTCCAAAAGAGTGAAGGCGAAGGCAACTTTTACTACGCAACTTTTTGTCCTAAAAAGTATTAAAGCGAGCTCGTCGTTTATCAATTTTATCATACTTAAATAGTACAACAGTGGGATTCACACACAGTCAATTTTAGGCATAACTATGTAACAAACATTATTGTGAACAGTAAGATGAACTTGTGCATTTTTGTGGGGCTAGATTTACTATTCAGTACATAAATAGTATTTTATCGACACAAACATAAAGAAATGTGTCGAAACCCCGTGGGCGACAAATCTTGATTGTAAGAAGACTCGTGCGAACAAGTACGGGGTGCGGAAGAAAGTCACTTGGGGGTTTCAGCCTAGCAGTTTAAAATTACCCACATAAATAAACAAAACGACCTTGATCCTTAATTTGGAAGTAATCTAAATTTAGTTTTAAATACCAATACTGTAAGTAGTCAAACTTTTTAGTCATACAATCAAGTACCTAAAGTAAAAGTTTATTGAGTATAAAAACTTTAGATATACCTAGTCTAGTGAAGCAGATACCTAATTTAGGATACATTAGGTTTTCCTGATGAACAGCTACAGAATATTTTCAAAAAAGTTAGGGTTCCACTTCAATGATAATGTAAGCTTATATCTGAAAAATTAATAATATTTGAAATTTTTCACAAGTACCCGTGCAAAACCAGGACGGACCGCTATTTATTTTACTTATGTTACTAACGAATAAAATATCTCTATTTAAAACTGAGATAATATGTAGATAAAATAGGATTTTACAATATAGCTCTATTAAAGTTACGAGCACTTGAGTAAATTCAGCAATGTCACGTTGATAATGTTGTTGCTCTTGCGGTTGTTGTCCCAGGCGCTTCGGTACCAAGTGTTCCGGCTGCGGACAAGGCATCCCGCCGACGCAAGTCGTCCGCCGCGCACAAACCCACGTGTACCACCTGCGGTGCTTCGCCTGCGCGGCCTGTGCCAGGACCTTGAACACAGGGGATGAGTTCTACTTGATGGAGGACGGGAAGTTGGTGTGCAAGCCGGATTATGAAGCTGCTAGGGCTAAAGGTAGGTGTAACAGAACACTGAGGGGATGTGGGTATGGTGATGCGGAATGGGGAAAGGGTAGTCATTTAGGATTTTTTTGTTGTGATCTTTCTACATCGCCTTTCTATTTCCCTATTGTTTGCATTTAGTTTGCACTACTTTTCTTGTATTATTCGTCAAAGTTAGCAGACTAAACTGCTGCGATATTATCTTTCAGTTTTTACTACTACCTAAAACTAATATCAAAAAAGTCGTATTAAAATGTTATTGTCTGATTATCTTTTCTACGAACATATGCCTTAAAGTTGTTCTATTTCTAGGTTTAATTACTTTCATATAACAGATTCTAAAACTACCTTTGTTTTAAAATCTGTTATATATCAGAGTTTTTTGGTTATGAATATTTGACTTATACGAGTAATGTATGAAATCGTCTGACAAAAGAGTTTTTGTACAATATCATCAAATTGTCCAAAAACCCATCTCGGTCATCAACAGTAAGTCCAACTGTAGTAGATCCAACTGGCGCAGGTGGCGAGGGATCCCTGGATGGCGACGCGGCCAGCAAACGACCACGGACGACCATCACGGCTAAACAGCTGGAAACACTCAAGAGTGCCTATAGCAGCAGTCCTAAACCGGCGCGGCATGTACGGGAGCAGCTTGCGCATGACACGGGATTGGATATGAGGGTCGTCCAAGTCTGGTTCCAGAATCGGTGAGTTCACTTTTAGCCTGAATTCTCACTGAAGACTTCATCATCATCATCAGCTTATAATAGTCCACAGCTGAACATAGCCCCATCCTTATTGAGAGACATGAAACAGTTACCTATTGGTAAAGTCATAGAGACTCTAAATCTCCTATTAATTTCGTGAAATCAGAAACAATGGTTGGGGTTTTGAGTTGAATTAGGTATAACATTCACGGCCAGGACCATGGATGACTGGGTTTCCCAATGTAATATCATCCTTTATACAATAGTAGCAAAGATACTGAAGGTAGAGCTTAGGTCTTTTGTTTTTCTACTTATTTCTTTAACAAAATGAGGGCTTTGCATGAAAGCTCTCTTATATAAATTTGACTTTTACTACCGGCGAGCAGCATAGATGCATGTGTGGGTTTAAAAGTTTTCAATCAAATTACAGAAACAATGAGACCTTGTCGGAGATATTGTGTGTACATATATCTTCCTTTAGAGTCAGTGTATACTATGGTATACATACATATACTATCACCGTAATATACATACGTATTAATCTTATCGATGTATTTTCAACCCGTAGTTCTGCGTGGTAAATGGATTGATAAATATCTACTTAAAACAAAGCAAATAAGTCCCGCTTCTTACGTTACGCTACTAGACCGTAAATGAACCGAGACTTTTCATGTTTTAAATCAATTTGGACACGTTTTAGCTCAAAATGCCCTTGTAGGACCGATAAGGCTGTTACAACTAAAATGGTTACGGTAACTGAATCTAACAAGACGTGTGATATTAATTTTCGCACATTTACTTGTAATTTTATTTATAGTTTTTTAATAAAATTACAATACAAGAATAAAACAATTATTATTTACAGTAATTTTTATTTCCTAACATAGAGCCGCTATATTATTATTACCACAAGGCACAGTGCCCAGGATAATAGCAGCATTGCCTTGCCAATGGTACCTTCATCATCATCACCAGCCTATAATAGTCCATAGCTGGACATAGGCCTCCCCTAATATGCTAAATAAATTCATTTACAGGGCAGTACCTCTGAAAGTTAGTTGATTTTCTTTACATTTTTATAATCAATACTTTAAATTAAATAAATAGTGCTTTGAATAGGCAAATTAATATATACGCGAAAAGATTTTCCACGAAAAAGGTATCAAACTTACTTTGTAGAAATTTTAAATTCTGTACATCATAAACGCTGCAGTTTTATAGTTTCTAAGTGAAGTGTGCAAGCCATGGTTAGTGAACGAGGCTAGGTACGGCGCATGTAACGCCTTGCATATCGATTCGCCTCGTAAACCACTGATATAACTGCTCGACTTAACTTTATGTGGCATAACTGGACGGTTAGTGTGTACTATGTGCCAACTTGAAGTCGGCAGAATCGACTTGATCGCTATTTGTCGGTTTTATAAGCCTATCAATTAAAATAAGTTATAATAAGGGTCGCCGAGGCTCTACGTAAAAGTATAGTTAAGAGAAGGGAAGCTCTTTGGCTATTTATAGTTAAACACGTAGGTACCTAAATATCTTACTAAGAAAAGGGAACTGTGTTAGCCGTTATAATTGCCAGATAGTGCAGTTATAACGTAGAAGGCTCTAGACTCTGAATACCTTTGTCTTTAAATTGTTTTACTAAAGTTTTCCTATGCATATGTCCAGCTAGAGGCAATATAATATAAAAGGTGTTGGAATTAAATGACTTTATTCTAGAGTATGCATAATGTCCCGCGAAAAGCAACTGGATAAAAGGTGCTGGAATCAAAGAATCTACAGTCAGTATTTCGCACACATATACCCTTAATGTTGTATCGCATTGTTTTATCTGCAGGCTAGTAAACCAGCAGTCACAGGAATTCAATGACCCTCATTTCCTTCTTCAGAATTCTCCACACTAGCCAGGGTAACACATTGAACCCGGTACGGTCAGCAGTCGTCAGTAACGGCTTGCCTATCGCCGCGCCTCGTAAACTGCTGATATCATTGCCCGACTTAACTTTATGTGGCAAAACGAGCCGGTTAATGCTAACAATCATATGGGAAACAGTTGAATTTATAAGAAAATGTTTCTATAATCAGGGCGTGGTCTTTTTAACTGATAAACATATTATTTCTGAATCCTATCTAGCGCTCACCTTTCTGAATATTGGTGAATATTCTGTTCAGTTTAGCAGATCTCGGCCTTTTACAACATACAAACTTATAGCTCTATGAATAACTAGCTTCACACGGCTTGTTCCAGTAGTGATAAAAAAATTAATCAATCGTTTCTTGAGGCCTACATAACAAGTACTTACTTAGACAAGTCAAACTACATACAGATAATTATTATTTAAAAACGAAATAAGTTGTTATTAATATTCTTTTTCTTGGTAACAGACAGAATTATGTTCAAATTTATAATCTTAGTATACATCTACAAAGTTTTGTGACGCTTACTTAATCCCAAACGAACCTAAATCAAACACTGCTTAAGTTTATATAACTTTCTACTTCACACACATTCCGCTCTTTAAACAGTCCGAGCGTGCATAATACGACAATAGACGTACATCGGGTCACTAGAACCATTGTTTCAATAATCCGACTCTGCAATACCGAAGCACGCTCTCCCCTGAGGCAAGGGCACTTTAATTAATCAAGCTGTACAGAATAAGCTGTAGTAAGTACCTCCCGCTCTTTGTTCGAACCCCCCAACCCCCGCTGGCTTCACTAATAACACGCTATGGGGTGTTTTGTTTATCCTACATTACTTATTTGCTTTAATCGAGAGTAATCGAAGCGATATAACGAGTTTGCGTTATGGAATTGAAAGATCAACAGTGTGGGTAAACAATGAACTTGAGTGCGCACTCAATTAAGGTTTCGTCGGTTTTTTCGATTCTTTTGATGGTGTCTTTATTTCGAATCAACGTAGCCACAGTATACATATGCACTTGTAGACGTAGCACTGAGGAAAATGAAAAGTAGGTACTTATGGTGCTACATAGAGCTGTATGATGACAGGTATTTTGATAGAAGCTCAAATCAATGTTCTTAACCAAACTCGAAAAACGGAGTAGATAGATAGAAAATACTGTATTATACCACATAAAGAAAGAGAAAATTACAAACCGAAGTAGAGGAAGTATAAAGAAGAAGGTTTTATTTTTGTTTTCATTTTCGGGTTCTGTATGCTTCTATTAGGTACTTACCTATGTATGTTCACCGATTACTCTGTCAGTTGCCGACTTGACTCCTTCTGGCTTTGTGAGGAGCGGGCGATATCGTTATAGTAAACATATATGTATGTTTGTAAATGGGTAGGTACATGAGTTGTTTTTCGTTTCTCTTTTAGTTTTGTTTATTGTTTTGTATTTCCTCAGTGCCTTTTATAAATAAACTAGCGGTTACACGTTGGGTTACATTATTCAAAACAAGTTCAGTTCTTCAACTCAGTCAAGTTTTCATATTTCAAGTTCAAGTTCATTCAAGTTTCCCAAATTTTTTTGTAGGAATAATTTAAGATTCTAATGGTTAAAAAAATTCAAATCGGTGCAGTGGTTTCGGAGCCTATTCAATTCAAACAAACAATGAAATATTTCCTGATTATAATATCCATATAGATAGATATTTTATTCTTTTTCGATCTATCCTTTATCAAGTTATATTTTTACCAATTGAAAAAAATATATTGGTATCAATAGATTGATAGGTGTAATAGTTTTACCAATAAATTGATTATTCTCATTATTCTGATTATTCCAGGCGAGCGAAAGAAAAGCGTCTAAAGAAAGACGCAGGTCGCACACGCTGGTCGCAGTACTTCAGGTCCATGAAGAGTGGAGGAGGGTCACCACGCCACGACCGGCTGTTGGACAAGGATGAGCTGAAGATCGATCTCGACTCTTTCAGCCATCATGGTAATTCTTGTTTTATTATCTTACGCGTAATTTTTTGTTGGATATAAAACATTTCCAGAATATTATGCATGTCGTGTATCCTAAGCAAAGAAGTTTAATATTTTCAAATCATAGGATAATTTTTCTAAAAATATGCATATTAAAATAAATTTGAGGAAAATTAAGGAATCTGTTGGATAGTGACATAGTTAGAAAATTCATTGTTGTACAAAGAAACAAAACAATTAAAAAACAAAAGAAAAATTACAAAAGATGTGAATATTGGCGGTCTTCTCGCTTAAACGATCTCTACCAGACAACCGTGGAAATACTGCGATAGCAAGGCATAGATCATCTTGACGTCGCATATATAATATATCAGCTATATTTTCAATTTCCATTTTACTTTACTAACTCTGAATACCAATGGATTCAGATATCCATTGGTCGCCATACTGGTCGTAAATCGACTATTGTGTAATTAAAATATATTAAAGACTTATTTCTCTACATTCCAGAGCTAAGCAACGATAGCTACAGCACGGTGGCCCTAGGGGGTGAGGAAGGCTCCCCGGCGGGAGGGGGGAGCGCGGGCGCGCGGTATGCCGCCACTCCCCCCTACCTGCGCGCGCACTCCCCGCCACAACACTACCACTACCCACCAGATCATCTCGTCTACACTAATATTGGTAAGGGTATATACCTAAACATTATTTAGCTAGTACCCATAACACAAGCTCTGCTTAGCTTGGGGCTAGATAATGCTGTATGAATCCAGCATTATTTATTTATCTCCCCTGACTGAGGCCTCACTCACTGCCATAATTTAGCTTGCACAGTGCAAGATCAAAAAAGAAATTACTTTGTTAACTAATTTTTGACCTCATAGAAAACAGGGTTTTCCAAACGTAGTCAAAATCCGACTTTACATTACTTACATGATCATAAAAAAGCAAAAATGTTTCAAAAGTAGCATTTTATTTTTATTTTAGCTTCTTACAATGTGAGTATATCTAAAAATGACCCTTGTCATATTCCAGGTCAATCAATAACCGGTGCCGGTCTCGGCAACTCAGGCACAGGCGGTGCATCAGACCTGAGCAGTTCTTCCTCCCCCGCAGCGGGAGGCTACCCCGACTTCCCCCCCTCCCCCGACTCCTGGCTCGGGGAGCACCACTACTCCCCGCGGGGGTTCCCCTAGCGGCGGCCGCCGCCGGCGCACGCCCCGCCGCCGCCGCCGCCGATGTATCCCCTCTTCTCACAACCGCTGGAGTTGGTTGTCAAGCGAGAGATGATGTAGTGAAACCGGGACTTAAGTGGACAATTCAGGATAAAATTAATGTGACCGGAACTGGTACCATTGGCTCTAACTTTTGGAGCTGGCTGTCAAGGGAGAGGTGATGTAGAGATCTGGAAGTTTATTGTGTCATTGGTGTCTTTTTGTGAATATGACTGAAAAGTTTTATTGGACCAGAAAGCTGATTTTCTACAGCGCTATCAGCAGAACGCAATTCAAGTGACCGACAGAAGTCGGAGTCGATCTATTGTGTCGATCGAGCAAGACTATGGGTAGATACGCTAGTGAATGTGTATCAGTGAAACGCTACATAATAGATTAACCAGCATGGCCAGTGGAGCATCACGAATCGTACGTTCGTCGAGAATGGATGTCAGTGTTAACAGAAAAATCCCAGTGCAAACCTTCTCGGTTTATTCATGTGGAAAAATCTTAACTTATTGGTGGCATTAAGGATAAGAAATGACAATTAAAGGTCAATTTGCGAAATACAGGCAAAAATGACAAGCTTGACTTGGTCAAGTGGTAAAAATACAAAATAGCATTGTTGTTAGATCTGTGTAAGTCAAGTCGTCACGTCTATGTAAGAGCGTTTTGTATGTTTACAATATAAAAAGTGATTTTAAGGACATAATGGGGAAAACATTAACGTAATGTAAATCGGATCTGTTACATATTCTATTTATTGTAGTTTTAGGACAAAAGCACAATTAAAGACGACTGTAAATATTATGAAACTAATATGTGTTCTGTGTTTGTAATAAAGGACATCTTGTAAGCTACAGAAATAACCACAATTAGTTAGGCTTAATTTATTTTTGTCATTTCAAGGCAGAATTTATCACAATATTGTAAATAATATTTATTGTAAAAATTAGTTCTAAGATTCTACATAAATATAATTTGTATAGGCAAGTCCATAGTTATTACAATACATTGTGCAAAAGATCTAGTCAACAGATGGTATCTATAAAATACAACATACCTACCTACATCTCAATACAATGGAAGTTTTATTTACAAATTCTTAAAGCTCCGTAGTAGCCACACCCCAATACTGTGACATTCTACCTTCGAGATCCAAAGAGTCTTGGGAATGGGCAGTCTTTTCTTGTATAACAGCGAAATCGTATTCCAAATGGTACGGCATCAACCTTTGTAGCGATCCGAAATAAGCTGCATTCGGTCCTCCATTTGGAAGTCTACCAGAGCCGAAACGAAAATCCGGTTTCAATGGCGTACCAAAGGACCGCGCGCTTCCGAAGTGTTTCGACAAAAACGGAATGCCTTTCGATTGTTTCCCAGTTAAGTGCAACTGAGGACTGCTGCCAGATAAACCTTTTAAATTCCTTAAGCTGCTCACATTAGACTTTATTCCCTTCGATAAATTATCCAGCTCTTTGTCGAATAGCATTTGCGTGTTTTGTTCCAGCATATACTCCCAGCATTTGAATTGTTCTTCTGAGCGTGGTAGCTCCTCGGTTTTTTGGTCATCTTCCATTTCTTCCTCGACTCTTACTCTAATCGCTCTGGCTACGCCACCACGGCAGCTTCTACGTTCGGAAGCTTTTGATTGTGATCGTACACTGGCGTAGTGTTGATGGCTTACGGCCTCGCTTGGTGGTCTATCGCTTTGTCCGCTTGGAGAAGATCTGTCACTGCAAGGTTTCGGTGGGGACACAGAATGGCAACATGGCTCTAATCTCGAACAGCAACAGTCCGCACGGCAAACGGACTTGTTGCTGCTTATTGTTTGTCTTAGCTCTCTCATAAGCAAATCAACATCAGATCGGGATGTGTCGAATCTTATAATCATTACCGATACGCAATCTTCAACACCGTAACTTTGAGCTAGATCCTGTAATCTTTTAGCAGCTAAAACTGGATTGCGTTCAGCTCTAGCTTCAGTGACAGCGGTTTCCATGCTGACAGCATTCCAAAAGTTTCCATTTCCTAAGATCAGGAATTCATCATCTTCTTTGATTATTGTTTGTATGACATCTGGGTCTGGGACAGTGTTTGGGTATCGAGTAGAGTACCCAAGACGTTTATTGTTTTCAATGCCAAGGCTTAGTGGACCGTTGCGTCTACTTAGAACCGCTTTTGTGTTGCCTACATTAGCCAATCTTAGACTGTATTTTTTGAGGGAATGGCCGAATCCGTTTTCCGTAGAATTTACTGGAGACAAGTGACACATTATCAAGCATGCACCATTTCGCTGTCCTCTCTCCTTCAGTTCTCTATGTGCAGATAGGACAACATACTTCATGTATTCACTCACAGTTTCTTTTATTGACTTTTCTTCTAACAATAACCCAGGTAGACTCGTTTGTAATATTTTTGGCACTTCAGTATCGGTTTCCCCATCTATGATGGCAAAGAGACCTTCCCTGTTACAAAATGAGGGAAGTCGTATTTGAGCGCAACAGAGTTGTAGAGATTTGTTAGGACATTCAGAGAATCCTGTGGTCCAGGGTGTTGTTCCATTCAGTTCCTCATGGTAACCGCTCTTTTGTGTCCAAGGAAGGGTATTCCGTCCAGTGACATCGACCAAGCTCAACGGTCGCTGGCATTTGTAGGCATTGAATTGTGAGGGGTCTACTTGTAGTTTTTTATTGCAGGAAATGTCGAGAAACTTTAATTGCTTTGGGGCCAGTAGTCTCAAGTCTATACTGTCAAGTTCGTTGTGAGCGAAATCTAGGATTTTCACAGAGGCACTACAAGCGAACATTGGCACGGATTTCAGTCTATTTGAATGTGCTCGGACCACTCTGATGTTGTTCAGCTGCGGCAAACTGTCTGGCAATCTAAGCAACGAGTTTCCGGATAGGATCATCTCTTCTATATCTGGCCAGAAATTGATACAACTTTCAGGTAAGGATGTCAAGCAGTTGTAAGCGATGTGTAATATTTTCAGACCTCTGAATGCTATGATTACGTCTGCAACATCGTCTTGTAAGCAATTTGCAGTCAGATACAGCCGTTCAAGACAGTGAGAGGAAGGTCCTCTGGTTGGAGGTAGCCTGCTCAACCTGTTATTTGATAGATTAAGTATGCAAAGTCTGTCGCATACTGAGAAAAAGTTTTCCGGGAGAGACTGTATGCAGTTGTCGTGAAGTAGCAGTTCTTTTAGAGGTGCCCGGAGTCTCGGCATTGAGGGTAAGTTCGATATTTTGTTGTGTGCTAGATGTAAACTACTAAGACTGGACAGCTCGCTACAGAACAAATGGTCAGGTAGAGATGATAGTTGGTTGTTACTTGCGTGGAGTGTGGTGAGGTCTGAGCAACCGCTCAGCCATTGTGGTAGAACGGTCAATCGGTTATGAGATACGTCCATTTCCATTAAGTTTATCGGTGGGACTGTTGTTGTTAGGGTCTCCAATTCTGAAAAGATGAATATAGTCTCAAGTAGCTAGTAATAGATAGATAATAATAATAATAAATAATGCTGGACAATCCACACAGCATCACCTAGCCCCAAGCTAAGCCGAGCTTGTGTTATGGGTACTAGATGACCGATATACATAATACAATATATTAAACGGATAGATATTTTTTACTACACATAGAAAACGACCAGAACACCCTGAACTTATATCTGCAGATCGTACAATTATTTGTCCCGAGGCGGGAATCGGATATTTTTATAGTCAGGTATTGTTCTATCAAATTTTGAAATTGAATCCAAAACGGCCGCATAACTATAAAATGTAAAGCCCATATATGTATATGGTAATATTTGTATCTTATTTAACAGAAGATAATAAAATAACAGTCAGAAACTTATCGAAAATACCATTGACCTAAAAGAGATCGCTTCTAAGCGATCAGGCCGCCTAAGTATTGCATTTGTGTGTTATTATTTTTTTTTTGTTTTATTTCAGTATGATTTAGTATTTCTTTGTTGTAATATTAATTCATTTTATCAGCAGATAAAATACTTAGTGCAGTTATAAGCCCAATAGGAAACTCACGGTTATGCGGAGCCCTTAGCGTCCGAAGCGAAGCCCCATGCAGCGCCAGATGCTGCAGTGAATTGTGTGATGCGTTCAGCTCTCGTAGTCCTCGCAGCGCTGAGACCACCAGCACTTCGACGGAGTTGTGAGACAGGTCCAGGGATACGAGGTGCTTGAATGAATAAATTCAATAAGTTATGTTTATGGCATTAGATAGAATATATATTAACTAGCGGTCTGCCACAGCTTCGCACGAGTATTACCAAAAATTTCAATAATTATAATATTGTACACAAATACACATTGTATATATTATTGAATTTTTCCCTTTAGACTGTTTGAAAATATCTATTTTATGTTCATCGGGAATAACGTAGGATTCTATTGGTGAATATTAGAATTTTTCATATACATGTCATATATGCGCCCTCTGCAGAATAACTCCACCGAACTGCGATCCCCAACCCGCATGCCCAGCGTGGGGATTATGGGCATTAACCCCCAAATGATAATGCCATCTATAGCGCTCATTAGGGGAGGCCTATGTCCAGCAGTGGACTATTATAGGCTGGTGATGATGGTGATGATGATATAATATAATTTAAAAACAAATTCAATCTAAAAAATCATCTTTATTCTTTATAATAATAGTATAGATTACTTATAATTTACGTGAAAGACTTTCGGGAATGCATCTCCTCATCGTAGAAACTTTTTGTCGAGTAACATTTAGCAATTTGGTAGGTACCTACTATGTGTAAGCAACGTCCCTTATTCAAAATGGCTTGACTAGTATTTAAATTATAGTCGTAGGTATACAGCCTACGACTATAATTTACATAAATACTAGTCTAGACTTTTCAACCACATTTAGTATCTATCACTAAAGAAATATGGTAGCAATTTACCTCATAATTCCCAAGTATAATGCTGCCTTTTAGTCGATTATGCCGTAGGTCCACATTGGTCAGCGGCGAGCGTTCTTTACTCTCGTCCTCCAGAGTCATAGCGCCAAAGGTGGAGACCAGATTCCTTGCAGCAACCAGGTTTCGGAGGCGAGGCAGACGCAATGCGGGCTCGAGTGAACGAAGTTCGTTGTCGCTGACTTGCAGCTCTTCTAATCTGGAAGTAAGGATAGGAACAGCTAAATTGACGGTCTGCGAAAAATAACGGTATCGAAATGTTCTTTTTAAACAATCGCGAGCTCAGAACTTTGATATCGCGACATGTACCTAAATCTACTACGGATTTTTTGATTTTCATGTAACAAATAGCTTTAACAAATCGCAAGATCTTCAATATGGACCGTAGAATAGGTAAAATAAGACCTATAGGTACTTGTTCAAATGTTATCTGAAATAAATCATTATTATATATTTTAAAAGTACCTATTAGTAGTCACTACTAATATTTAGTAGTACCTACTATTATAATATTTTGGGATATACTTTACGTAACCTATGTTATAACAAAATTTTATTAAATGTTGTTTTAACCCTTTTAACCGAATGACTTCCTAAGGATCCTAATAATTGTCTCTAGCTGGCACAATCCTTAGAATTGTCGATAGCCTTAAGTACCTTTGATTTACATAGGTATAACCTAATCTATTTGCACAACAATTCAATTTATCTAGTAGGTCTATAAGCATTTTATAGTAAGACGTATTTTTAAGTATAAAAGAAAAATGGATGTTCCTTGAAATAGCAGAGTTCAACGTTCTACATGCAGATTCATACTGCAGGCAGCTTGTATCAGACCTCAAGTACATGCAGTTTTATATTCAACAGAGTAACTTGAGAGATTCTATCGCGTCACGCATGGAGTACCCGTGCAATACCCCCTCAATGTTTCTATGGCGCATCCGGGAGATCTATCTTAAGTTTCAATGTAACTAAAGATTTTAGCTTGCTTAAACTGTGTGAATTGTCCATCATTATGATTATTATTATTATAGACTTATTTTTAGTCTATCTAATCTCATTAAAGAAAATTACAATCGATTAAGTGATATGTTTCTATCACTATTAAGTACACTAGTTTTTACGATTTAAACTATTGTTTAATATCAGTCTGAAGCGTCCCCTAGATACTGGCATTGGTGTCTATTCAGTATCGACCCAAAACTAAAGGATACTATACTAAAATTTTACTATCTTAGTTTAGAACCTTCAAAATCCTACTATTCAGTAGCACACGGTTTTAGTACATTTCTAAAATTAGTAGGCTCCTAAATCGATTTAAAGAGATACTCTCGGGAGAAACTCTCAATAGAAATATAAACAACTAGCAGCCCGCCCCGGCTTCGCACGGGTATTAAACAAAAATTTCAGAAATTATACACAATAACACGATGGGTTTCACAGTTTTCATACGGATTCCTTACTTTTTCTAACAGCATTGGGATTTTTGACATTGACTCGACACTCCATAACCTCAGAAAAACGATCCATAACTAACACTGGCCGTAGAGAAAAAGCAAGTACCTACAGTGCGCAACCTCTTTTTCTATTCTGACGCGCCATAATAGAAAAAGAGGTTGAATATACAGCGCACGGTTCAATTATTGAATTTTTCATGCGGATCCCTAACTTTTTTGAAAATATTATATAGCCTATGTTCATCACGGAAAATTTAGGATTCTAATGGTGAAAGAATTATTCAAATCGGTCCAGTAGTTTCGGAGCCTATTCAATTCAAACAAACAAACAAACAAACATACAAACAAACAAACAATCAAATCTTTCCTCTTTATAATATTAGTATAGATAAGTCGTTAGTCTCGTGCATGTATTTTTTAATTGTTCTGCTATCAAATCTCACTTAACACGAATGCGTTTTTTGTAGAAGTTAAATTAGAATACTTATTATGATGGTACTGATACGATGGCCTAAAAGTTTACTATGCATGACTACCGCAATTAAATGTAGAAAAATTTGCAGTTTTACCATTAGGTAGGTCTCGCCAGATTTTTTCACCGCAAGATTGGTAAGCAGTTATTTATAGGTAATTATGATTTATCACTTTTTTAAGCAGATTACTTTTCTGAATGTTAAAATAGCTCCTTATTTTTTTATAATGCGTCACGATTTCTATCTCTGGAAGCATACATATTTAATAATGGGTACCTAAATATTACAATATATTCATTATAACTCACCTATCTCAGATTCCCAAACAAATAAAAGTCCAAAAAATCCTCAAGATTTTACAACGATAGCACCAATTCATTTTCTCCATAAAACTAAATCACTCACATTCAAAAAAACAAAAACACAATTGTAATTTTTAAAATAACATTATTTCGGTTAAAAGTTGCAAAGCATCTGTAGATTTAAGAATGCGTTCGGAGACTGGCCAACATGCGCATGAGTTGGTCGACTGACCACCGTCCAAGCCTTCGCCTGTAGGTACCTAGGTGCCTGTAGGTAGATAGAGTACATCCAGAATATACAGATGTTACGTACACGCATTGTTGTTTCTATCTTTGAATGAATCTATACGTTTACCTATTATTTTCTTGCCAAATTGTACTTCCCTTCGATCGGCTTTCGAAACGACTTGAGCAAGCGTTTGTTAAAATAAATACACACATAGGAAATGAATTGCTTAACTCTATACTACTCTATGTATTTATTATTAAGTTGAAATTTCATGCATGTAGCAGTTAATATTTTATTATATGCAACATTGTGAACCTGATGAGTGATGGGGATACAAATTAAATAAAAGAAAAGATCGAGTACCCAGCTACGATACGCTTTCTACTCACGCACTTATAGTTTAATAAAGATACACTCACACAATAAATCAAAACAATCAAAGATTAATGAGCACTAACCTTTTCATGTAATCGTCTATCATTTTTACGAAACAACACCAGAATAAAATAACATAATAGAATAAGGAAGGATACAACACGGAAACAAAAAAAAACACGTAAGGACGTTACAACCGCACCAGTAATAATAACTATTCGTGCATAATTGTAATTAGATTCTGTAATAAGCAAAGCACATTTTAATTTGTATCGAATGAAGTCATTAAAATATGAAATACTATTTATCTGAGTTAACTACATGTAACCAGCACAAAAAGATGAAAGAAACTTCCGAACGATACGTGCTAGATTTCCAACGTATTATAGGCAGATAAATCTCAACTATCAGGCCTATTAAGTTATAGGTAATAAGTAGGTACTTAACCGACATAAGCAATACCTAAGCATTATCTATAATAGGTCAATTAATTATTGAAAAAATCTCTTCCGAAAGATTTCAACGCGCACCGTTGAAATCTTTCGGAAGAGATTTTTTCATAGTACCTAGGTTCTTACTAACTTTTGTACTACAATTGCGTGATAATATTTTTAAGCATTAAAATACTTAATTACCTAGGAGTATCAAATTTTAAGGTTCACATGTTGATTCGACGGGTTTTTTTGCATGTTTCTCAATTACGTAGCTGAAGGTGCCCGTTGAAGTCTTTTCTATTATGAATTCACTTTGTACGCCGTAGACGGCCATCGTTTCTACGACTCTTTCATTCCTTAAATCCATAAACATGTTTGTTATTTTACATTAAATTATACGTGTAGATAAAAACACAAATCTGTAGTTATTCTTAATTTAACCAACAATCTTTAGATCTACAGTAATTACTAATTCCATTCAACGTAAGTGCATTCATATTCCTGTATGCTAAGTTCAAAAACAACAGACCACAAGCAACAGTCTATCATTGAAACTAAGGTTAGCTAATAGGGGTTGCAGTAAAGTGAACGTAGCGTCACAGCCCAGTGCGCAGATCGCGATAGCGCCGTACTGCGCGTACGCAAGCACTCGACTAAAAAAATTAGCACACAACGGAAATTAAATTAAAAGTTTAAATACTTAAACCTGGCTTAAACGTCTTGAACCAGTTCGTGTTGTCGCAGCAATGATATCACGAAGCAGGTCGTGGCTACCGTAATCTTTGATTGCTTTCGTTGAAGAGTTGTCTTTGTATAAGCATACAAACTACAATGTTTATATTTTTAAGTGGGGGATTACAGTCATCGTGTATAGAACACATTTTTAAGGTTTTTTGGTGCATTTTAAATAGTTACAACTTTTTATAGAACGTTTTTAAGTAAGTAGGATGTAAATGGATGCGACAAGCTGAGGCCAGGACGCTTTGGCGCTTATTTGGGAAGGTCTATGTCCAGATGTGGACTTACATGGGCTGATGATGATGATGAAGTAAGAAGATTGCATGTGGACTGTTATCATGAGTATATTATGATAGATCACTGTTGAACATTGAATGCAGCAGAATGACGACAAGGCGCTTTTAAAGCTTTGGAAGTTCCATCCAGACTGAAATTAAAGTGTTAAGGAATGGTACATACTCTCTTAATGTAGAATGTTTTTCCGCATTGAACTTGCTGAAATTTGATAGCCTTGCAAGTCAGCTTAAAGTACAGTAAAAAAAACTGCTCTCAATTTGAAGATGACTAATATTGGACAAATAAGGCCACTTCTAAAAAATGAGAAAAAACTCAAGGCTTGGATCAAATCAAAACAGGAAACATTATCCAAGTACCTACATACTCTTATTTTCGAAGGCATCCAGTTACTCCAATAGAAGCCATGGCCGAAGGTCTGCGGAGTAGCGCCACGCATCGCTGGCCGAGCGTTACCAAATGTATTGCGTTTGTCTTAAAAGCTTGCCTACTTTGTGTGTGTGTAGTCAACATTCGAAATGAGTAATGATGGGCTTTTCAGGCAGCGCCATCTAGTTACACTAGGTAGAGACTGGAATAAAATGTAACGGATGGTTTTTTTTTTTCAAATGTAAATTTTCTGATTGAGGTTGCCTGCAGTATTCTCTCATAATTAGGTATTGTTTATTTTTTAGGAGTATTGGTAATTACCGGTCTTATTTTGGAAATTCTTATACCAACAGAAAATTTAAGCACACTACCTATAGCCTGAGCACAGCAGCTAGCATTCTGTAAATTTATAGCATTTATATAGAATACCAACCTTATTTGAGGTAGAGCTGGAACGATATGCATAATAGTATTCGAGTACATAGATATTTTTTTATCATACATAGAATACAACCAGAACACCCTGAACAAATATTTGCAAATCGTACAAATATTTGTTCCGGCAGGAATCGAATCCGCAAACTCCTGCGTCGCAGGCGTACATTCCGCCACCGCGCCTCAGAGGTTGTCCTTGAATAATGCCTACCATCTCCTATTAAACCGTAGGGTGTTAGACTCTTCAGAAGATAAGCAAGCAGTCAATTTTTCATTTATGTTTAGCTCTAAGAGTACGTACTTATTGTTGAAATTCGTAATTTATGGTAAACAGGCCCGAAACAAACATGTAGTGTTCACACAAACTCGCTTCGGTAATCGAACCTGTAAATCCTTATGAATTCAGATATGCCTTTATTTCTTGAGTATTACAAAATAAACACGTAGGAAAATCAATTTTTATACTATATTTATATGTGACTAGCTGACCCGCTCGCAATTTCATTTGCGTGGACTTTAGAGTAAAAAAATCTTGACGAAATCAGCTAATACCCTATTTTAAGAGTCGGAAATTGAAACCCGCTTTTAATATCATGTATAAGCCCATGCGTTTTCTTAAAAAAATAACCGTTTACTGTATTTTTATATAGTGAATCTAATGACACGGTGGACTACAAACATTCTACTTTAGCCCATTTTATTTGTAAATTACCTAATCCTATTTTATTTTAATATATCTACAGATTGGCTTTCTAAGATGGGACTGGATAGCAAAATCAGAAACCATGCGACTAACAGTCGCGAAAGGAGTCACGGACAAAGTTCAAAAAAAATATTACGAATAAAAAAAAAATTAAAACGAAATTTTATGGAGAAACCACCATTGAATTAAAGGCTGGCTAGTGGCAAGCACACCAGTTGTTCAAAAAGATTGTCAAAATTACTCTGTACCATAATAAATTACCTGGATCTAAGTAGAGTGAGTATTCGAAAAAAATTTTAAATAATGACCTTTTTTTCGATTATCAATTGTGCATTTCTTTTCAAAGAATGATACTTCTTATTAGCAACCATATCTGTTGCTATAAAAATGTAGGGTGTATTTTTTAGTGATCATCCAACAAAATAAAAAAATCTGGCAGGTATGGTTTTCTCATAAATCGAAGTCATGAATCAAGACGTATTTTTAACTCATGGTTTCGGATTTGGTCATCCATTTCCTTCTCAGAAACCACCCTGTATACCTACCGATCATTTAAGGTTAATAAAACAGAATTTTTAAGTTACAGCCGATACGCACCAAACTATTTTATTTTCTACGGTGAACTTGTTGCATTTTTGAATCCTACGCTGTCATAAAGCCATATACATCAATATCAATACACATAAAAAAAATCCAGAAACATGTGTTTAGGTACCAAGGATTTTAGTTTTCTCTCTACGTTTCATGTAAATATTGGTTAAAACTAACAAAAAACCTGAATAACTTCAAAAACTATTTTGTGTTGAAAAATCATTAAATACATGTTCTATAAATTGATATTTTAAGTATTGTCAGCAAGTTTTAAGGTAATTGGGACCAAGGATAAAAAGTCACATAAGTTAAGAAAGTCATTAAAAACTCTGAAACACGTGTTTTTATTTATTGTGCTTTCAGTATATTTTTGAAATGTTAAGTTGTTTACCATCCTTAATTAAAAGTCATACGGAGCCAAACTACGAATCACTCAAACTTGAATAACCCGTTTCACCCCATTTTCAGGAATATTTTGAAAAATGTATTAAATATTTTTGTATGCTTATTTTTGAAATGTAATTTTCCAGCATTTTTTATACATATAAAGTAACTTTTATGAAAAACTCTGAAACACATGTTATTATTTATAGTTTTTTCAGTACACACTGGAAGCTTCAAATTCGTTAATACGCCATATAAAAAATGTTAAAGACATTTCAATACGGAGCCAAACTACAAATCTCAAACTTGAATAACCCGTTTCACCCCATTTTCAGGCATATTTTGAAAAATCCTGAATAAGCATTCTATATTTTTGTTTGTTTGGTATTGTTTGTAAGTTTCAAGTAAATTGGGAAAACTTCTAAAAACTCTTAAGAAATCGACATCCTTTTATACTATATAGTAACTTTTATGAAAAACTCTGAAACACCTATTTTTATTTATTGTTTTTCCAGTATATATTTGAAATTTTAAGTCGTTATCCTTCATTAAAAAGTTACAATCATTTCAATACGGAGCCAAACTACCATTCACTCAACTTTAATAACCCGTGTCAACCCATTTTAAGGAATATTTTGGAAAATCCTGATATACATATTGAATTTAATGTTTTTTTCAGGACATACAAAAATTCATTAGTACGCTATATTAAAAAGTTATAGACATTTAATTACGGAGCCAAACTACGAATCTCAAACTTGAATAACCGTTTTAATCCCATTTTCAGGATTATTTTGAAAATCCTAATATAAGTATTCAATATTTTTGTTTGTTTAGTTTTCTCTGTAAATTTCAAGCCAATAGCGTCAATGGTTGATAAATTTCACCACAATAACCTCAATAATTCAATTTCTTTTTCATACTTTACCAGTAAAATTTTGGAAAAATCCTGAAACACCTGTTTTAATTTATAGTTTTTTCAGTAAATACTGAAATTTTCAGATCATTAGTATGCTATATTAAAAAGTTATATACATTTAAATACGGAGCCAAACTACGAATCTCAAACTTGAATAACCGTTTTTATCCCATTTTCAGGATTATTTTGAAAAATCCTAAAATACGTATTCAATATTTTTGTTTGTTTAGTTTTCTCTGTAAATTTCAAACCAATAGCGTCAATGGTTGATAAATTTCACCACAATAACCTCAATAATTCGACTTTCTTTTTATACTTATATAGTAACATTTTTGAAAAATCCTGAAACACGTGGTTTGATTTATAGTTTTTTCAATACATACTGAAAGTTTCAAGTCATAAGTATGCTATATTAAAAAGTTATAGACAGTTAAATACGGAGCCAAACTACGAATCTCAAACTTGAATAACCGATTTCATCCCATTTTCAGGGTTATTTTGAAAAATCCTAAAATACGTATTCAATATTTTTGTTTGTTTAGTTTTCTCTGTAAATTTCAAGCCAATAGCGTCAATGGTTGATAAATTTCCCCACAATAACCTCAATAATTCAATTTCTTTTTCATACTTATGCAGTCACATTTTGGAAAAATCCTGAAACACGTGTTTCAATTTATACTTTTTTCAGTACATACTGAAATTTTCAAGTCATTAGTATGCTATATTAAAAAGTTATAGACATTTCAATACGGAGCCAAAATACGAATCATTCAAACTTGAATAACATTTCATTTTTTCCATTTCACCCTTTTTTCAGGAATATTTTGAAAAATCCTGAAATACGTATTCAATATTTTTGTAGGTTTAGTTTTCTCTGTAAATTTCAAGCCAATAGCGTCAATGGTTGATAAATTTCACCACAATAACCTCAATAATTCGACTTCCTTTTTATACTTATATAGTAATATTTTTGAAAAATCCTGAAACACGTGGTTTGATTTATAGTTTTTTCAATACATACTGAAAGTTTTTCAAGTCATTAGTATGCTATATTAAAAAGTTATAGACATTTGAATATGGAGCCAAACTACGAATCTCAAACTTGAATAACCCATTTCACCCTATTTTTAGAAATATTTTGAAAAATCCTGAAACACGTGTTCAATATTTTTGTATGTTTAGTATTTCCTGTAAATTTCAAGAAAATTGGGCCACCGGTTACAGAGTTAGAAAAAGGACCAAAAAAACTTCCACCCCCTTTTCACCCCCTTAGGGGTGGAATTTTCAAAAATCCCTTCTTAGCGGGTGGTTGTGTTGTAAAAGGAACCTACCTTCCAAATTTCAGCTTTCTAGCTTCAGCGGTTTAGGCTGGGCGTTGTCGTCAGAAAATCGCTCGTTCCTTTATATATTAAGATTATTGTCCAGAAATTCTCGTCACTAAATTTTTTGTCCACGATTAGAAGGCCAAGTAGGTCACCCACTGCCCGACAGAGATCCACCCGAATTATGATAAACCAATCACTTACTGTGCAAGCTGGCACATTTCCTCCGGCAGCTCTTCAATCCTATTATCACTGATGTCGAGATGCGTCAAGGCATTCAGCGTCAACACCTGCGTCGGTATCGTCGCCAGTGCATTCTGCCTCAACTTTAGCACGCGGATAGTAAACGCTCCAGAGGAATGCTGGGTTAACGCGGGATTCAGGGAGGCTCGACCACCCCCGCTCAGGTCTAGCACGTTTGGGGGTTGAGTGCTCTGCGTACCCTGGAAAAAAGATTTGAGGTTATTATGAGAAAGGAGGTCTAATGAGTCAGTCACGTAGTAATGTCACGGAGAAATATGAGATTTTTAGATGACAATAACTTTATTTCATCAGATTTACAAAATAAGTACGCAGGCAACACTAATTTAATATCTTAAATTAGGTAGGTATTATAAAATAAGAAAGAAGGTGTTTTAGAAGGTCTTATAAAAACAGTTCGAGTTAAACACTAAATATAATTATGTCATCAATAGCCCATATCAGTCCACTACTGGATATAGGCCTCCCCTGATGAGTGTCTTCAGCTTGTCGGGCTGTTGATGATGATGATAAATGATAACATTACGTATAATTGTCAAAACCAAAAAATCTTCATTCAAAGTGTTCGTGAAATTTTTCCATTCGTTCAGAAAGCCTATAATGTACCTAACCATAAAGAAAATTACGTTCTAAACCTCGCCTACACAGATAAGTTTAAAAGTTTAGTATACAGTATACCTCTAATGAGAGGTGGCTACGTGGTCACGGGACAAGATACCTATCCTTTATAGAACCATAAGAAATAACCTAACTAAACAAAGGTCATAGTTAACAAGTTACAGTCATCATAACTAAATGAGACCTAAATTATATACTTTAAGACCATAACAAATTGCTTTTGTGATTTATGGCTGTCTTAAAAACCTAGATCGCAACAAAACCGTTTAAGACGTTACTTGCGCATACGAAAATTGATATTGGTGGCCAAAATAGTAAACTACGTATCTTTGCCTAAATTATACAAGAAAAACTATGTTTTACAAATAAAAAATGCTTTTATAAGATATCACAAACTGCCAATACAATCTTAATTGTTCAGTTCAACGTTGTCTTTATTTATACGAATATCATAAACTAGGCTACTATCTATGTAATTCTATGTATGAAGTATATCAGTCATCTTGTACATAACACCAAACAAGCTTGGGGCTAGATGATGCTGTGTGGATTGATATTTATTTAATTATTATTTATTTATTTACTCTCTTACGAACAAAAAACGCGTGTAAAGCTGCATGCAGAAACCAGTGATGAAATAATCAAGTCTTAGGTATCTTGGGTGGGATATTATTTAAGTACTACACTGGTACTTGGGCAGTACCGTAGTACTATGTATATTGTACTACCCAATCTCCCAATGCAATCGAGGTTAATGAACATGATGACGTAATGGTGGCTTTGTTGCTATTTTTTCGGAGCAGGAAAACGTTGAGCAAATCTAACTTAAATAATTGTGTAACTCTACCTGAGCAAACGTATTTTATTATTTGCACGCTTGGTTTGGTATATTTTTAGATTATTTTTGCTATGTAACTGATAACAAAAGTATTGATTGTGTGTTTTAATAAAATAATACACATAGACGAGAAAGAAGTTTTCGGGTAAGAAGTAGGTAAATAAATAATGCTGGACAATCCACAGCACCATCTCGCCCCAAGCTAAGCAAAGCTTGTGTTTATAGGTACTATATGACTGATATACATAATACAATATATTAAACATATAGGTAGATATTTTTACTATAGAGGGATAACGACCAGAACCCCCTGAACAAATATCTGCATATCGTCTCTCGGGACAAATATTTGTCCCGAGGCGGGAATCGAACCCACAACCTCCTGCGTCGCAGGCGGACCATAGCTCACCACGCCACAGAGGACGTTTTGAAATAAATTATCATAGACCATGTTATTGTACACTTTGTACAGATTGAAGACTACTAAAAGGTTAGTATATTTAAAAATACAGACAAAATATTTATATAGTGCTAAAACCTACCAGGGTATCGGATTTCTCCCGCAATGCCCCTGGTTCCAGGCTATCCAAGAACTCCTGCTGGCTGAACACATCCAAACTGTCCACCTCCTGATCATCGCACTTCACATTCTGTTCCACCATCACACCCACCGCACAGCACATCCACAACAGACTAAAATACGAACAGCCTCATTGTTTTCAAAGACATTTTAAAAGTGGCTACAGAATGGTTGTATTGTCTCGGTTAGTTAACACACGGGGCCGACGAACTCCTAGCATTGTTATTCCCAAACACTAACACTCCTGTCTTGCCTTCTGTTCCATTATTCAATTCACGTTTCGTAAATGACATTTACGTCCTTTGTGCAGGTATTTTTGATTTCGCGAGAGGTTCTTGGTATTTAGCTGCTTTGATTTCTAATCAAGTCAGAACAGAAGATTCTGGTAGCTATTTCTCAGATTTGATCGGTTTTATTTAAGCATTTTTCAAACATGCAAAGATCTCTTTATATTAACTTCTTTTTATATTCTGCTTCCTTTCGCACTTCCTTATCGTTTTAAATTAAAATTAAGTGGCTTTTGAGTGGTCTGACAGGCCAGGTGGTTTTTTAGGTAAGAACAGTCTGCTATGAAACACTGTTTCAAGATAACTGCTAGAGCTCAGTCCCATCTTACTAGCAAACATTTCGACCGTGACTTTCTTTCAGGGCGCTGCGCACGGTACATCCTATTAACACACTTTTTCTACAGTTTATTAAAATTTTACCAACGTTTTCAAGTGATATCTTGATATTTTGTTTTATAACTAACCGAAAACTCTCACTACAACTGTAGAGGGGTTAGCCGTATCAATAGGTACCTACGCACCTTTGTATGAATCTAAAATTATAAGTACTTACAATTTCAGATTCATACAAAAACTACACCTTTTTATGAAGATTTAGGCTCTAATTTATAAACAGCAATCATAATTTTTACTTTCAGATGGGCAGACAACCCTAAAATGATTCATACATAATACCACATTGAAATGTCAAAAGCTTGATAAGTTTCAGTGAATTTCTAACGATTTGCCGCTAGTTGTGGACGGTTCGTTAGTTTGAGAAGTGTACCGGAATCAAACCCCAATCATCTAAGAGCACGCTACCATTGAAACGCACCGATTGATAAACAGCACCATTATTCAAATAGCCTGCACAAGTAGGTATCATTCGATAAGTACATTATAACAATGGATGTATGTTTTACCGAATTGTTAATAGAATGACATCAATTGAAATAAACAAATAATATGACATACCTCTTTTAGCCAGCAGAACCACATATTTCTCTCCCAAACGGTCGAAAAGCCGAGAAAAACATGATTCATGCTGTTATCCCCCGGCAAGCCGTTTCCTTGGCAACGCGGCTTCAGGCGTAGTACCAGCCTTTGGGCCTTCGGCTGGCACAGTTCAATACTGCCCCCGCTTAGCTCGATCACTTCCCATGATGATCCTGAAAAAATTGTGGAACTGTTGTGATTTCTATCGTATCATGACAGAATTGCACATTTAATGCAGTAGAAAAACATACCATATGTATGAAGTCTTGATCCAATCACAAAGGCGGGTCGCGGTTTCCATTGGGGGAAAACGTGTCCCTTTAACACATAAAGAGTCCCAGAACGCAGAACTCCTCCAGAACGATGAGCAGGCCCCACGCACCAGCGCAACGAATGTCGTAACTCCGGGTCCACCGCCAGCCTCTGTCTCCTCGCTTCCGACTTCCATCCGCAAGTGGCCAGGTACTGTTCCTGGATTCGCAAGGGGAATTCGTCGAGCTCCAATCGGCGTGTGTTTTCCGCGCCAATCTGCAGCCATAGCGTCAACTCATCAGTAAATCCGAGGTTCTTGTTGACTTCTTCTACTGTAGTGTTGAGAGTGACCTTGATGAGTTTGCTTGGCGCGTCGACGGAAAACGGTTCAAGGCCGTCGAAGACTCGGAGCCACCCGTAGTCGTTAGTCGGTTGTTGTTTGAATCCGCGTGTGGAGGCGAGCCGGCGGAGCGACTTGCGGGCAGGGGGCGATGAGGCGTGCAGGCCTGGCTCGCAGACCATGTCGGCGAAGCGGCAGGTGTGCGCAGGCGCGGCCGACGGCGACGCAATGCCCGCGCGCCGGACTCCACTGCATAACAATTGGGTCGGACACATGGTGGGGGTGGGAAACATGTTCCTCGGACACTCGGGAACGTAGCTGAATAATCATTTGGTCCCGATAGTTATTTCACATTCGTTGCATTTTTATTACGATATCCTCATCGATAATTTTATGTAACTCATCGATAAATTTATGTACCTATCCAAAAAGAAAATTAATTTCCTTCGTACCTTCGAAGTAAAATATATACATATTTTAAGGATAGCATTTCTTTGACAAAAATTTTATGTATAATAATATTAAGTAGGTAACACCTGTTACCTACTTAATATTATTATGTTAACTACATACCATAATTTTTGTCTATTGATTCAAGAACGCAATTCCCATGAATACTAGCAGAAAAGTGGTAAAACAGACATATATTGCCATAGCAAAGAAGTCTAGTTGGCAGCGTACGTTCCGGTTCAAGATATTCCAGAACTTAACAAACAAACGGAACTGCACTACTAGAGCAACGGCGCAAGGAAAGGACCATCAGACGTCGGTTCCGCACGGCTGCCCACCCCACCTGACTCACCTGCTACACCCAAATACTGACCCTCGTTATTGAAGCGTACTATGTCACTTACTATGACTCTTAGAGCAGGTACTCTATGAACTAATGACGTACAGTGCGTCAGAATTAAGTATCGCCCTTGTCTACAAAATATTTTCGACTACTTCTAATTCCCTTGTAACAAGTCACAAATTTTCACATGCATAAATTTATTACGCCGCCCCGCTCGCGATCGAACCGCCCACCCATAATACTCTAAGTCTGAAATTCCCAACAAAACAACTATTGTGTCCCACATACATTGGGATACTTATAGGTGACGCGAACTGTACCTACAATGTAAGGGTACCCAACAAGATGACCGTAGTAACGTATTTACTCAGCAGTAATTATTAACTCATATTCTAACTATAGATAGCTAGATAGTGTGTAACGTAGTGATTTAAGAATTAAATTAAATTAATAACATTATATTATTTACAGCATATAAAATCCTAAGGTCATTTATAACGGGATATTTACCATGATTTGAGTTTTGAGTTTTCCAATATTTCGGCACAGTTTCATGCGCCATGATCACGGAACAACTGCAAGTTAGATTTTATTGGCTGATAATACCGATCTACCCTCTTTCTTTGTCTTTTGCTACGAACGTTGCCACTACCATCGGTTTTACTATAGAACGCAACTCGATCACAAAAACTCATATCATGGTAAATATCTCGTTATAAATGACTTTTAAGGCTTTAGTGTTAATAACCATGATAGTTTCAAAGTTTTATCGCTCGCCAAATCACATAGAAAACCAGTGAACAGTCGTAGAGTAGGTAATCTACAATAGGAACTACCTAGTTGTTGATTAAGAGCAGTAATTATCACTTTAATTTATCTCATTAATTTATTTTTTATTGACCAAAGAATAAAAATTAAAAACACCCCTGATATGATCTCACCACAGACGGAATGCAATTTAAAAGAAAATCGGAGCGAATAGGAATATAAATTTCACAAAAACCACAAGCCACCTATCAATATCCTGAGATTTCTCAGCATAAAATGACTGGCAGACGTTTTTCTTACAAGTGTAAACACGACTGGCATCAGAATTACAAATACTAGAGTAACTCCTTATATGGCTTGAATGAGGCTTGTTCGATTCATTGATAAATAGCCGTATAAACATTCATTATCTATCATCGCTGTTGATCTAAATCAAATGGCGAGACTATTTTTATTAGCGGTCTATGTGAAATCAATACTTCCAATATCTTTATATAACTAGCGGTCCGTCCCGGCTTCGCACGGCATTTACAAAAATTGAATTTTTCATGCGGATTCCTAACGTTCATCAGTGAAAATTTAGGATTCTAATGGTAAAATAATTTTTCATAACTGAAAAGGGTTGTGTCTGGGGATTGTGGTAGGTGTCGATGGTAGATCTCCAAACTGCCCTTTGTTTTGTTGGTATATGGTAGGTGGTCAAGGAAAGTCACTGATAAGTTATGGTATGGACTATATTCGCGAGACACACAGCTTATTCAATTAAAATTAACAAACAATCAATACTTTCCTCTCTATAATATTAGTATAGATATAGATTCCTGATGCGTGAGGTTATAAACAGGAGCGTAAAGGAATAGAAAACACAGAATTTTAAACTGACTTAAAAACATCTGCATGACTTACAAATAGGAAGACTAAGCAAAACCAGGGAAGGCAATAAATAACTCTGAATGACTGACACGGTATGCAAAATATTCTAATGTATTACAAAATACAATGTACCGATAATCGTGAGAACATGGTTAACCTATTTGAAGAGCAAGCTTCATTAATATTGCAAATTCTATAGTGAAGAAGGCTTTTCAGAAGTACTTATTGGGACTATTAATTGTAGCAGACTTGTATAGCACCGAATAAAAAAAATAATAAAAATTCATGTGTTCTTAATATTTTATTTTTGTTTAGTGTAGTGTGGACTTACAATTGTCTTGTATAATTTTATTTTAAATGTACTTGTGACATCATATAATTATTAAGTAAAATCTGACATTACCTTTATTTATTATAATTATATAATTGTACTCTAATTCCGACACAAATTACAATTTGTTTGTGAATAAATCAATGAAAAAATTTACTTAAATTGGCACACAGTCAGAACACAACCAAAACATTATAAAAAAGAAAAGCGCAATTATTTATACCTATCTATGTAGATTGTACACAACATTGAGACAACATTGACGACCTCTGTAGCGCGGTGGGCGAAGGTCCGTCTGCGACTAGGTTGCGGGTTCGATTGCCGCCTGGACGCGTCTGGATACGCATGGATGCCGCATGGATCATACAAATATTTATCCCGAGACGGGAATCGAACCCGCCGCCTCTTGCGTCGCCGGCCGACCTTCGCCACCGTGCCGTTTAATAATTGCGGTCGTCGGTAGGTAGTAATAATCTAGAAGTTACATTTTAACACCAAATGTGTAGAACCGGCTGTATTCATAGCTTATCAATTTGCTGCCCTTGAAGCTATTTGTAAAATTCGTGTACAATACACATGAGATGTAAAATTATAAATCGACATTATACTGTGGTTGGTATCATAACCTATTGCTATGAAGTTAGTAGCAGATAGAGAACTGAACGCCTCAACTATAACAGGAAACAAGAAAATTTTACATAAAAAAAAATTGGCTGGTTCGTCAAAAAAAACACCAGTGACGTTTACACAAAATACCAATAGAAAAACGTTGCCAATAAACGTTTTTCTAAGCTAACAAACCTGAATACCTAACATCATAAAACTGACAAAGACGGTTTTTTGTCCCTGAATAAGGGAATAGCGTTCCAAGCTAAGGACAGATTTGCGACTAAAACATGGGCTAGTCTGGTACAAACAACACCGTGATATTTACACAAAATACCAATAGAAAAACGTTGCCTGACTTTTTGCGAGCAACGCTAAATACCTAAAACCATAAAACTGGCATAGGCGGTTTTTTGTCCCTGAATAAAGGAATAGCGTGTAGCTAAGGGCAAACTTGCGACTAAAAAGACACAGCCAAATACCGTTATAATAAGAGTATCAAATCGATAATTGCTTTTAATATTTCCATAGCCACGTCAATTATCTAACCAATTATGACGTTACATCGATACATCGATTAAAATCACCATTGTTTCATTTTACGTTTAGCTTCACAGATGAAAATATTATAACCTTAACTCACTCTTACACTAGTAACATGTATTTATTTTTTATTTAATAACTTTATTGCATTACAACACAACAAGTAGGTACCTACTTTGAAAGTTCTTTGTATAATTTTCAAACGGTCCATTACCTATAGCAGTTTATTAAATAGCACTTCGTTCCAATCGTAAAGTTAAAATATGCCTTTTTGATAGAATCTTGTTTTATGTAAGTATATTATGTCTTGATCACTTGATTGGGTAACATGGGTCAAAATTTTCCGGGAACTTCTACAAATATGTAGTGTGACATCTCTTTACATATATAAGAGATAAAACACGAATAAAATAATTGACACAAAACTGTTTAGCTAACTGTAGAAAGTTGCGAACAATCTATAAGCTCAACAGATCAATACCTATCGGACTACAACTACCGAAGTACAAATACCTGCATACCGGGGTAGGTAGGTGATTTTACGTTATAATAATATAATAATAACGTTTATTGATTATTTAATGTATTTTGTAAATATGTCCAGCATTATTAAATCAAGTATTATGTATGTATCTACTCGTACAGTATATTTATTACAAATACGAGTACATTATCAGGGGGTAGGTAGGTGATTTTACGTTAATATTCTAATGTATTTTGTAAATCAAGTATTATGTAGGTATATACATAATATCTTGTCCTACAGTATATTTATGGAACGTGATTATAAAGTGTAGTACAAACACGCACTACAGAAAATAATGCAATAAATAACTCCGAATGATTGACAGTAGGTATACGTAATATTAAAATTAGACGCTATAATTTAAACAACATGAGATACGTACCAATAATCGTGAGAATGTAGCTGAACTACATGAAGATTTATTATTAGAATATGTACTTACCTATATATAAAGTCATCAAAGTGTTATTTAAATATTTTAGTGAGATTTAAGCCTAATATTTTATCGGATCTTTTTTAAAGCATCAGTTGCCCAGCAGTGTTTTTGCAAGGGCGCGACCACACTACTATTTCACTACTGCTGAGCCACTTTAGGACTACTTTAGCAGAGATTTTTATTTATTTTAAGAAATCCTCGTAAATAATTTTTATTTAAATTTTAGGTCTATCTATCCATCATGATTTGGGTCTCATAGGATCTTGATGTACCTATAATCTTTGTAAACAATACAGAATGGTGTGATAAAGGCCTCTGCTTAACCCAACAAAGGGCGCAAAACCCATAATGTTTTAAGGAATTGAGTTATATTTCGAGCATGTACTACTTAAAATGTCTCAAGGTTGTTATCTGTCTCAAATAGTAAATATTCGAATAAAAATTTAGGGATTTGGTACTTCAATCATGTGCACATATACTTTTATTCAAATTGTAAAAAAATATATAATTAAGTATTATTAAAGTGACTAAAGATAAGCAAAGTCGAAATATCATTAAAATTGTTTAATATAATTCATGCAATATTACGTAACTCCGTAACTCCACACAAAACCTACCACGGGTAATTTTTATGTATTTTGTCGGTACACTCACATGTAGCATTACAAAGTCCTTGTTTGCAGAAACCATGCACCTCATGGACTAACTCATCGCAGTTCGAATATACATCGCGTTGGTAGCAGGGATTGTTGCACAGATGCTCGGACACGCATTTCCCGGGGCAGTCGTCGCACGGTGCTCCTTTTTTGTAAGGGTAATGAGTTTTTGTATCATAGTTTCCCCTGAAAAAGAGAATTAAAAATTTTATGTTCACGAAACTGAGCCTAAATTGGAAATCTCAAACTCAAATGGTTGTAAATATCCCTTTGTAACTGTGTGTGATGTCCTTGTTTAGAATTGCTTTTGTTTAGAATTGCTAGCATTCAGACAGCAACATCAGAGAAACAAATTCAATTTATTCAATTTACCAAAAACCTAAAACTAACTGACTAAGGCTCCGGTGACACGGACGAATTTTCCAAACATAATACCAAAATGATTTGTAACTTATCATATTTTCACCATGTTCTGCTATTATTTGTATTAAAATTGTATTTATCTAATTCCTACCACAATTTTTCTATTCAAAATACTTTACTGCATTCAAATTACACAAAATTGGATTTTTCAAAGAATACACGTTTTTAGGGTTTTGCCATCGGTTGCAAAACCCTTATGAAATCGCTTTGGGTCTGTTTTGTGTTTTGAATCCTTAATATCTCAGAAACTACTGCAGCTATTGACTTGAAATTTGAAATAATAATACATTTTGTGCGCCCGCACATATTTATAGAAAATTAAATAAAAATAAATGAAAAATCAATATGAAGATTTTCTATACAAATTTTGAAATCAAAATTTTAAATGGGCCGTACAAAGTCAAAATTGGTATCAAATGAAAGGTACTCGTTTGTAGATTTCAAAATAGTTTTTGAAATTTTGGTAGATTTTATACTTTTTAAAATATTTTGAAAAAGGTCAAAAAAATTACCATTCCCCCCCCCTATCTCCGAAGATTGCAGAGTGATCGACATGATATGTAGCAAGTGTTTGTAGATATGCATCTATATTTTACAGGAAAAATATAGAGAAGTCTGTAAAAATAATACTTTTTGAAATATGGTCAAAAAAGGGCGGGAAAAATTTCTGAAGGGGTGACTACCCCACCGAGTTGGGTATCAAATGAAAGGTATTAGTTTGTACATTCCAATACAGTTTTTGAAATTTCGATAGATTTTACACTTTTTGATATATTTTGAAAAAGGTCGAAAAATTTACCGGTACCCCCCCTCTATCTCCGAAGATTGCAGAGCGATCGATGTGATATGTACCAAGTGTTTGTAGATATGAATCTATATTTTACAGGAAAAATATAGAGAAGTCTGTAGAAGTAATACTTTTTGAAATATGGTCAAAAAGGGGGGGGATAATTTTCTAAAGGGGAGACTACCCCCCAAGTGGGTTATCAAATAAAAGGTATCAATTTGCACATTCCAAAACAGTTTTTGAAATTTCGATAAGTTTTATACTTTTCGAAATATTTGGAAAAAGGTCGAAAAATTGACCATTCCCCCCCCCCCCCCCCTTATCTCCGAAGATTGCAGAGTGATTGATGTAAAATGTACTAAGCGTTTGTAGATATAGATCTATATTTTACAGGAAAAATATAGTATAATATGTATATTTTTCCTGTAATTATGTATTTTTCCTGTAGTATTATAATATATTAGTCTGTAAATATAATACTTTTTTAAAATATGGTCAATAAACTAATTTTCATACAATGGGGGCTATTTCATTAAGAGTAATATCAAATCAAAGGTATGGATTTCAACAATTCAAAACAGGTTTTGAAAATCGTCTAAGTTTCATACTTAGTGAAATAGGTTGAAAAAAGTCGAAAAAAAATTGTAGGTACCCAGCCCACTTACCTACCCACTAATCTCTGTAGTAACTGTTATAGTAGTTCCACAGCGCACCAAAACCGTTGTTCTCAAAATTTTTGAGAAGAGATTTGTATCCTAGATAATCCACACAGTATCATTTACCCACAAGCTAAGCAGAGCTTGTGTTATTACTACGATAGCTTTTATACTTAATAAAGTATAAGTATCACATTAGATGATTTATTTTTGTGTACACAAAAGGACAAGAACACCCGAACAAATAATCTGAATATCCTACAAATATTAGGCAGAAATCAAACCGCAACCTCCTGCGTTGTAAGCCCACCGCGCCAACAGGTCGTCATATACGTACTGACCTACCTAAACGACACAAGTTCAAAACCCTCGGCGCGCGAGTTACACTCGCACTTGTCGTAGGTACTTGTTTTATTATTTCTGTAGATATGTACCTAAGTATTATCAAAAAAGCTTCTGATAGGAACCTCGTTAAACACTATTCTAAAACAAAAAATAGCAGATCATGGTGAAATTATGCTCAAATTACAAATCAAAAAATAGCAGATCATGGTGAAATTATGCTCAAATTACAAATCATTTTGGTAATACGTTTCTATGGGAAATTCATCCGTCACCGGAGCCTCACATCTAACACACCATAGCAATGTTTGCATGCAACATAGCTAAAAATAGACCAGTAAAAACTTTCAAATAAAAAAAGTCGCTATCCGTTTCGAGGCTACAATACCACGCGGTCCCATTTCTGCGTTGAGGGTTTAATATGGACTGGGCTCCCGTACGATTCAAAAAGTATCATATAAGCTTACCCAGGGCAATAATGGCACACGTAGTTGTAAAAATGGCCCCAAGGACCACCGGGGCAATGCGCCAAGCCGCAGCCCACTTTATGACTAGTCGCCCAAACCATCTGCGTGTAGTGTCCAGTCACTCGTAGATCCATGGCTGGGTCGGCGTACGTGAAGTTTTTGTACTCTACAAACCAAGTCTTGAGGGCAAAGAACCTGTGGATATAAATTTTAAAAATTACTTCAAACTAGCGGTCCGCCCCGACTTTATACGGGTTTTTATCTTAACAAACGTTTCAACACGTTGAGTTACATTATTGAAGTTTTCATACGGATCCCTAATTAATTCTTTAGAAAATATTCTGTAGCTTATGATTATAAGGGAAAATATATGTAGGATTCTAATAGTGAATTTTTCAAGTTGGTCTAGTTTCGGAGCCAATTTAATCGAATAAAACAAACAATCAAATCTTTTCTCTTTATAATATTATAAAGACAATTCGTTTGATCTGTTCTGATTTTTACTCTTTGATCAAATGTGCTGGACATAAAAATTCGAAAGCGAAAGTAAATAAAAAAATTACTTTATATCAGTTTGTTTGTTAACTTTCTATTAATAAACTGCTTAACATTGTTTATTATGGCTTACACATTCACTCTATTAAGTTATAACTAAATATGTTGTGATTTACTTTAATTGAATTGAATGACGACCTCTGTGGCGCGGTGGGTGAAAGTCCGCCTGATTCCCGCCTCGGGACAAATATTTGTACGATCTGCGGATATTTCTTCAGGGTGTTCTGGTCGTTTTCTAGGTATAATAAAAAAAATACTTACCTATGTATTACGTATATCAGTCATCTAGTACCCATAACATAGCTTGGGGCTAGGCGATGCTGTGTCGATTGTCCAGCATTATTTATTTATTTATTTAAAATTATAAAGTAAATCAGAACACATTTAGTTATAAAAAAATCGAAACCGTTAATATAAAATATTAATTGCCCGGTCATGTACGTAGTTATATAATACATACATAATAGAAAAATCCTTGGCTGCAAGAAGAAGTAGGTAATATGATATCTATCAGACACAGGAATACCATGGTCAAAAATATTAAGATGATGAATTGATAAACCGGCATTGTACCTAACCATTATTTTTTCCTGTAATTATATAGAAAAACATCACGATGCAAAACAGCTGTTCGTGGGTACAGCCAGCCAAAAAAGTGTAAATCTTTGTGTGATTTTAAAAACGCAATTAATCAAGCCCGTATGGTTTCTGCTCCAGAGATAATTAACATAATTATCAGCGACTGTACTCATAGGAAGTAGTATCAAAGGAACAACAAAAAGTGTAAGTAGCAAGGCTAAAATCCAATTTATCTCCAGTATTCATAAACACAATAAACAGAGAAGGCCTTGATTAGCATTGGTTGAATTTCGTGTCCAACAAGACAATAAGCATAACTCACAAGCAAATTGACTTTAAAGTGATACAGTAATTGCTGTGTTGTATGTGCAGAGATTTGTTTTTAAGTAACCTTTGGTATTATGTCGTGTTTAAAACGGCCTACGCGATTCTTTGGTTTATAGTTCAAAATTTTTTTCCAGATAAACTGTGAAGAACAAATCTTTAACAGCTTTTGTGTTATTATGATCCTTTTAAAAACAAGTTTGAGAATTGCTTCTGTTATTTCACAGTTCCTTTAGATTTAAAGTTCACGTTTGATCTGTAAATTCCTTATAATTTCAGACTGGCCACGAATTCTCGATATCTTTGTCATAAAATTAAAAGAATAATTATTTTTGTTTCACAAAAGTATGTATTAATTCTGAGAAACTGATGCCTGAGATATAATATATCTCAGGCATCAGTTTCTCAGAATTAATTTAAGAACTTGTTTGTAAAATGTAAAACTGTAGATACCAAATTTAGAAGAGGATTTAGTAGGTACCAAATTTAGTAACGTTTTGAATTTTATAAATAAATAGTGCTGGACAACATATCCACCCAAAGCTAAGCAGAGCTTGTATTAGATATTAGATTATAGTATTAGTACAAGTTCACTGATTTACTTTCCAGAAATACCCCGTTTCAAGAAAGACGAACTTTTGGGGTGGCGGCTCATACAGTCGTATACTAATAGTATCATATTAAAGAAATAAATAATGCTGCAATCCACACAGCATCACCCAGCCCCAAGCTAAGCAGAACTTGTGTTATGGGTACTAAATGACTGATATGCAAATACAGTAGGTAGGTATATATATGTATAGATAGTTAGATATTTTTTTATTAAATATACAGGGTGTCCCGTAACTCAACGTCACGGGACACCCTGTATATACAGAAACGACCAGAGAACACCCTGAACAAATATCAGCAGGCGGGAATCGAACCCCCAACCTCCTGCGTCGCAGGCGGACCATCACGCCACAGAGGAATAAATAAATAAATGCGGGGCATAAAAGAGTTACCAAGGAGTCTTCTGCGCGGCCACAAAGAGGTTCTGCCCACACGCACCAAGCCCTGGTACCGTCTTTTCTGAAGGACTGTTGTGTTTGAGGAAGATGCATTTCTCTGCGTACTTCTGCGCTTGACGCGCCGCGTCGGCATGCCATGACTGTGGAAATAAAGCTTGACAATCGACATCATCTAGCCCCGAGCTAAGCAAAGCTTGTGTTAGGGGTACTAGAAGACTAAGAAAATATCTTCAGGTCGTACAAATATTTGCCCCGATTGTGGTGCTTCTGAGGACACCGGCCCCGTAAGAGTCTGGGCAACAGGAGTTACCATGGTTACTAAAAGGAACATAAGCCTCCGACTGCCTAATGTATCAAAATAAGCTGAGGATAAGAAAATAAAATAAAGAAGATAAGAAAGGCCGGTGAACTCTAGCTTAGGGATTTTTCGTAGTCGGGATTTCGTTTTTAAAATATAATATTTTTAATCAGAGTTTAACAAAAAATAATTCTTCGTTCAATAACATCACAAATGCTGTAACCATTATTATTTGTAGTTGCTTACCATTAACAGCATATTAGATGCGGTTGGCCGCACTTTTGATCGAAAAAAATTATGATATAATACTATTTTTCTCCGCACAATATCACGTTTCGGTTCTAAAGCTCCATCAGGGATGTGATTTGCTGGAAATAGTTCTGTAACATAAATATATGTTATATTATATAATAACTAGCGGCCCGCCCCGGCTTCGCACGGGTATTAAACAAAAATTTCAGAAATTATACACACTAAAACGATGGGTTTTACAGTTTTCATACGGATCTTTACTTTTTTTAACAGCATTGGGGTTTTTGACATTGACTCGACATTCCAAAACTGACACTGGCCGTAGAGAAAAGAGGTTGTATAGCACCGTGCGCTATACAACCACTTTTTCTATTCTGACGCGCCATAATAGAAAAAGAGGTTGAATATACAGCCCACGGTTCAATTATTGAATTTTTCATGCGGATCCCTAACTTTTTTGAAAATATTATATAGCCTATGTTCATCACGGAAAATTAAGGATTCTAATGGTGAAAGAATTTTTTAACTCGGTCCAGTAGTTTCGGAGCCTATTCAATTCAAACAAACAAACAAACAAACAAACAAACATACAAACAATCAAATCTTTCCTCTTTATAATATTAGTATAGATTAAGAATAACAATAAAATTAATACCAAATTGGAACTATAATTTACAATTGAAACAATTGAGCTAACTGCAGAATGTTGCAAAGAATCTGTATCGGGTAATTCAAATGATCCATATCAATACTAGTCGGAAGCGTCCCCAAGACGCTGGCTGCATTGCTTCATTGTATAGCAATGCTGATATGCTGAAGTTTTAACTTAACTGTTTTAACTAGTTTTAACTTTGAAGTTCATCGTGTGCAGTGTAGTTATCCCTGATGAACATAGACTATAGAATATTTAAAAAAAAATAGGGATTTATATGAAAACTTAAATAATGTAACCCAACGTGTATTGTGTGTGTGTAAAAATCTATAATTTTTATTTATGCTTATGCAGACCAATATAATGCTTTTATAAATATTAAACAGTTTTATTAACCGCTGTAGCCTGGTGAATTCTGAAAATAGAAAACTCTAGAGAATCTCAAAATTCGGCAGATTTCGGTAGAGCTTATAGGCAATTCGCATTTATGGCTCGCATTAGGAGGCATATGTCCAGCCGTGCACTAATGATGATGATATGATAAACTATCATAAATTCATGAGTATAATATAATAATAAAACCATGAATTTATCAAAGATCACGCTTCTCACTGATATTGTTATAGATAAGTTGAGCTACCATTAGTTTGTTTCCAATCTGCAGTTAGCTCAAATCTTTCAACAGTAAATACTAATTAATAATTTTTTTTAAAATCTAATTTGGTTATTTAATCGTAATTTTCTTTGTTAATAAAGGTTTTACCATAGATTTAGCGTTATATTTAAATCATATAAATAAATAATTATGATTGCCACTAAATAACATAGTACACATAATGCACGCAAAGTGTCAACTTACGTTTTTCTCCCCAACTTCTGGACCCTTGCAGATCATCACTTAAAGCCAGTATAAGCAGCACTTGCAAGCAAAAAATAGCACAGCGTACCATTCTGCAAGAAAACAATACATAATAATAAATAATTGAAATATTCGATATAGTTACATAGAAATTGGTCACACATAATGAGTACGTCATAGAAATATTTGCCGGGTTCGTATGACCAATTTATTAGTTAGTAAGTTATGTAATCGATGGTACTGGTTGATTATATCATCAACATAATTTACAGAAAATTTAGCTATTATCATATATAAATCGTATAGGTACCAACTAAATATTAAATTATTCAACCAACACCTTTTGTCATTGAAAATTGCAGCAGCGCCCTTTGCAGAACAACTCCAATGAACTGCGATCCTCAACCCGCATGCACAGCATGGGGATTATCGGCAATAACCCGCAAATGATAAATAATGCGATCTATGGCGCTCATTAGGGGAGGGCTATGTCCAGCAGTGGACTAGTATAGGCTGATGTTGTTGTTGTTGATACCCCACTCGGTGGAGAAGTCTCCACTTTTGATAAAAAAAATTATTCCCCCTCACTTTTGACCATATTTCAAAAAGTATTGTATTTACAGACTTGAACCTACATAAAAATGTGATGGTGGAGTGTAGATTTTGGTGAAAGTGATAAGATAAAGCATAACGTGATAGGTACTTACTTTTATTCAAGAAATTATATAATTCCGGATAATTTTATCTTGAACACACCACTCAATTGACACACTTTTTTCAACTAACAATAACCAGTCCTAAAACAACAACTTTAATTGTATCTAACACAAATCTAATTCTCAGGCGCTTTGATTTTAGAGCAATGTTGAGATTTTTTATATAAAAACAATAGTCTTTAGTAACGATAAAAATAGATTCGCACGAACGTTAATTTTATGCGAGTTTGACTTGTGATTCTCTCGATTGTTTGAATAGAAATAAGCATGCATGAGCAAACTGCGGTACAGCTAAATTATCCTTGATGATATAAAAACTCAATGGCCTGGCGCGGATTCCTTATAGGTTCAATAGGGTTAATATTGCGTCTACTTGACTTCTATGGCGCGGTGGGCGAGGGTCCGCCTGCGACGCAGGAGGTTGCGGGTTCGATTCCCGCCTCGAGACAAATATTTGTACGATCTGCAGATATTTGTTCTGGGCGTTCTGGTCGTTTTCTATGTAAAGTAAAAACAATATCTATGTATGTTATATTATTATATATTAAGTATATCAGTCATCTAGTACCCATAACACAAGCTGCTTAGCTTGGGGCTAGATGATGCTGTGTGGATTGTCCCGCATTATTTATTTATTATTTACTTTATGGTTGGCTGTTGGAATGTTTGTATAAAATTAGAAAACTTTAAGGCGAGGTATCCCAACAGAGGCCGCACTTTTGTGGTTTTCAAAACCATCTGAGATGTAGAAATACTGATTAAAAATTCTGTAAAAAAGATATGTTATAGTTGAGGATTTAGTCTAGTCAAATTCGCATTCAGATACAAGATTTTATAAACTTCATGAAGTACGTAAATGTTTCATTTGTTATGCAATTTTAGTCTCTGACACAATGGCGTTAGATTCAATTTTACTTCAACCTTTGACATGATATGTGACGGTCGTAGTGCCATAGTATAAAATCATCGGTATGTAAGGCAGAAAATTAATAAAGGTTATTGTTCTAGTTTAAAAATATATTATCTACTTACTGGAATGATTTATTGAAGCCAATAAAATTTAGTTAACTACATTTTATATATCTATAAAGCATTGACATAATTGTTCTCCTTGATGGTGGAGGGGGAGTTATGGTTTTTTTTACGGAATCGTATAGAGGGTATCGGGGGGACCTAGGGAAAATTGCAACTTTTCGAAATTTGCCCCCCCTTCTCCTCCCTTTAGGGGGGCTCCCAAACAGAGCCATACTGAATGTACTTTTTTGTGGGGTTGTATAGAGGGGGTCAAATAGTTCAAAGGCAGGTAAAAATTAACCCCCCCTTTGCCCCCAGCGTTTGCCATTTTAATTTGTGTATTACCTATATGGTTTACGGTATTACCTACTTGTTTTAGCTATTTAGATAATATACTCGACGCACGAAATGCGACAAAAAGTTTAGGTAGTTTTTTCGCCGCGTAGCAAAACGCACGAACTGCAACTTACTTGGTTGTTTACTTCAAGTCGACGACGACGGCGCGGCGCACGAAATGCAACTAATCCAGGTAATAGGTGTAAAAGAGTATCCCTATTTAATTAATTGTAATATAAATAATAATAATAATAAATAATGCAGGACAATCAACACATCATCTAGGCCCAAGCTAAGCAGAGCTTGTGTTATGGGTACTAGATGACTGATAGGTATATGTACATAATACAATATTATTATACACATAGATATATTTTTTTATATAAATATAAAACGACCAGAATACCCTGAACAAGATGTTTGTTCAGATCGTACAAATATTTGTTTTGAGGCGGGAATCGAATCCGCAAGCTCCTGCGTCGCAGGCGCCCACCGCGCCACAGAGGTCGTCAAATTAAAATTGCACGCTTAAAGTAGCGTACTTAAATAGCAAAATAAAAACATTAATCGATGGCCTTGACAATTTTATCTGCCTACCTAAGTTAGCTATCTGTATCTACTATGTTTATAAACAGGATTTTTTGGCTTATTCCCAGATTCTATTGTTTTGTAATTCCCAAGAGGTCAAATATTTCTTAAATTTTATATATTCATTTCCAGGCGTCAACAATAAAATGAAGTAGTGAAGTGACCAGGTGGGGGTTATAAACCTGCATCAATTTGACCCTTATGAATGCTCATAAGAATTTTTGTTCGGCATGAGGATTTTTTTTAATTTTGCGTCGTCGACGCGATGTCGACGTATGACCCTCGTGTCAGTATCTGGCGCAGCGCTGATGCGTAAAGTTATATAAATAGAGAAGCCTGAACATTAGGGTATAAAAGAAGATCCTTAAAAAGTATGCCTCATATTCCTTCAAGACCCTTACGATGAATACCATGACGACAAAAATCAAACACATCTGGGATAGTAAAAGGTGCCTTGGAAGAATATAAATTCATGTGTTAATTACTATTTTATTTTTGTATAGTGTGTAGTGTATGTACTACTTAGTATAATTTTATTTTAAATGTATTTGGACCATCATTAATTTTATTAAGACTTTTTACTTTATTTATCGTAATTTTATAAGCGTACCATAATAGCGACACAAATGTATATTTATTTGTTTGTGAATAAAATAGATGAAAAAGAAAATTCCTTACGGTTTAGGCTAATCAAGTGTAATTTTGAAGCTGTGAGTCGCAAAACAATCTAGATACGGTTTCACGGTTTTACGGTTAAAACTAATTTAATTGGTTTCATTTAAATAAAAAATAGTTTTATTATTTACGAAATCAGTATTTTGCCGTATTTAATGAACTAATTTTCAAATTGCAGAACCTTAAAATGTCATGGTCGTCAATTTATTTTATCCAGGGAGATTTTCATCCCGAATTCTGTCCTGTATGTCCCTATGTATGCGTAGATCTTTAAAACTACGCAACGGTTTGTTAATAGATAGAGTGATTCAAGAAGAAGGTTTATGTATAACATCGTTATGTATAACATGTACCCGTGCAAAGCTGGGGCGGGTCGCTAGTAATAATAATAAATAAATATTGCTGGACAATCCACACAGCATCATCTAGCCCCAAGCTAAGCAGAGCTTGTGTTATGAGTACTAGATGACTGATATACGTAATACAATATTATTAAATAGATAGATATTTTTTTCAGAAAACGACCAGAACCCCTGAACAAATATCTGCAGATCGTACAAATATTTATCCCGTGGCGGGAATCGAACCAGCAACCTCCTGCGTCGCAGGCGGACCTTCGCCCACCGCGCCACAGTAGTAATATTATAAATGCGAAAGTAACTCTGTCTGTCTTTCCGTCTTTCACGCCTAAACTACTAAAGTGATTGTGATGAAATTTGGCACAGACGTTGTATAGACCGAGAGAAAGGTCGTAGGATACTTTTATCCGGGTGTCATGTTCCCGCGGGATAGTATAGGGACACGCGATATAACCGAATCCTGTTTTTTATAAAAAGTAAATTAAAATAATATTCGAACCATTTTCGACTTCTACGCGGACGAAATCTCGGGCAAAAACTAGTATCAATATAAAAATACTGAAGCAGACCGTACTAAATGACAAAAAGTTCCCAGGTCGGTATTTCGTGCACACTGTATTATAGCGAATTAGGGACAGATCGGTTATCTAAATTATCCAAAAATTCTCTACGCAACTTCTTCTTAGCTTCGTAGCTGTAGCGTGTGAAATGCGTTGATGTCTTTTGTATAGACGGTATTTCCACGGGCAACGAAAACCTTTTACTGAATAATTGCATCGAAATAATTTCTGCAAGGATAATAAGACTTTGCTTCCTAACGGCTATACGGAATCGCGCGACATTTTTTTTATATTTTCTGTGTTCTATAAACCTGAATAGCGAAAAATTACAATCGGCAAATATGTTCTAAGACCCATATTAAAAAAAATCTATTTAGGATTATAATAATACTTTTCAATCACATCACTCTTATACCACAACTAATATTAAAAGGGGAAAGTATGGATGTATGGATTTGTCACTTCACGCCACAACTACCTACTGAACATCCGTCTGGAAATTTGCATAGTAGCTACAAGCCTGGAATCAGATTGTTTATACAGTGAAATAGTTCCCATTTCTGATAGCATAAAATTATCGTTGTTAGATTGTTGATAAATTGTTGACAATTTTTGTAGAAAACAGAGCCCTGTGGTACTGATGGCTCTACCTACTCTTATAGAGGGTGCTACGAAAAGTTTCGCATTATTAAACATGCTCCGTGGCACCCTGTATATAACCAGCGTTTGCCGCCGCGGCTCCACAGACGTGCTTTTCCCAGATAATAAGTAACCTATTATGTCATTCCAGACTTGTGCACTTTTTATACCTCTACTTAGATTAGTAATTCACCTGTGCGTTATGACACCCTTAGTTTGGAGTGGCAATCAGCAGTTGATGATAAAAAGAAATAATGCTAGACAATCCACACAGCATCACCTAGCCCCAAGCTAATAGAAAACGACCAGAACATTCAGAACAAATCCGTAGATCGTACAAACATTTGTCACAAGGCGGGAATTGAAATCACAACCTCCTAAAAATAATAAAAAAGATCTTTTTATGGAGTATTTATACTTAAATTAGCTAGAGAGGGGAAAAAGACTATCTACAAATCAAAATGTTCCAAAAACACATCATTCCAGTAAAGTACCTACTTTATTCAAAAATTTACAAAATCAAACTCCCTTTCTAGCTTTAGCGTCAACACTAGGGTCTCACTATCTGTGTCCCAGTTAGCTTTGGACCTATCCGGGTCTATCCCATGAGGCAAAGGCAGCTTTAGCGTATACTGGGATGAGTTTACCGTCACGCTGTCAGTGGTTACGTTGAGGTCTACGTTCTCCTTCTTGTCTCCGGGCATTTTGATGCGGACTATTAGATTTTCGCAGCTGGCTGAAGCTGGGGTTTTGGGCCCGATCTAGAAAGAAAGATCCCATTTAAACCTATTGGTTTGTAACTTGTGGAAGTATTGAAAATCATCTCTGAAATGTGACGCTATAGCACTATTAGTGATCGTATATATTTTTGCTTGTATAAATATTTCTAATCGATGTATGCAGGTTTTATCGTGCGGCGCTAATTTTGAAAAATATCTAAATGTCGGCAGGACACAAAGCCATGTTTCGAACAGAAATCTTAGAACCTCTTTAAAATATTGTGTCTATGGTACCGATTTTTCAACATACTGTACTTATATTATTAACATAGCAACTGTATTTACATGCTAATCCACTGCACTGCACTGCACTCTATTACACAGTAGGTATATAAATGCACACAGCAGGTCGGTCAGGCAATTGGCAGTGTTACACCGTGCCTAGGAAAGGAGGTTAAGCCGTCGTTTGGTTCTGCTCCTCTACCTAGTCGCGCGGTCAGCCGTACCTACCATCCGCTACCTTCACTCTTAGGTATATCTCAAGTGAGGGAATATAGTGCGCCTGTATTTGCGCACATTTGTGCTCTGTAATAATAACGACCGTAGCAATTAACATAGTCGTATGTGCAAAATCGATACTTTACAGTACAGCCATTCAAAGTTTCAAATATGAATAAAGTGAACAATAATCAATGTACCTGAGCCAAATTTGGTATGGCATATTAATATTATTTACCTGACGTAGTAGTATATTCAAATTTATCTAAAATGCATAGGAAATATGAGAAACTGCACATGCCACATTGTTAACCACTTAATCATCCAACTATTTTGTCGGATATGGTAGATCCAACATTATTATCTGAACTACAATTTCTAAATTTGGTCGGATATGGCACATCTCGCAATATTGCCTGGACTTTCACATTTCGTTTGTGTTGGATGTGTCGCTAAAAACGTTATTAATTGTAATTTTTTTTATTTTTTTAACTAAGTATCTCTAACGACGTTATTTCGGGGACTTAGGCAATGGATAGATGACATCAATGACTTTGTTGGCGGAACTTTTCACTTATAAACAGCTGTTAAATACACCACATTACCTGACCACTAAGTAAGTACATGCTACATAATAGTTTGGGAAAAAAGTTTCTTCCCATTTGTGAAGAATATACAAAACATTTTTAATATAGTTCATTTACATTTAACTATAGTATGTAGGTGAAGGCCGTCTGGTGCCGGCATAGAATAGACAGTGTAGTGCCGGCATATAATTTCACCACCCCCACTGTTCCCGAGGGTGTCGTAAGAGACACACCGGAGGGGGGCAGGCAGCAGTGCCCTCTGCAGAACAACTCCACCGAACTGTGATCCCCAACCGCATGCCCAGCGTGAGGATTATGGCAATGACCTCCAACTGATTAATAATGTCATGTATGGCGCTCATTAGGGGAGGCCTATGTCCAGCAGTGGACTATTATAGGCTGGTGTTGTTGTTGCATGTAAGAAGCATTTAGTTCGATAACTTTTTGCCGTCTTAAAGGTAGGGACATGATCCCATTGCTATAGAAACTTAAGGGTTTCCCATCAAAATACCGCGACAAGTGGTTTTGGCAGTCCTCTCGTGATTTTAACCTGACACTGCCTAAAGAATTCTGAAGTGACATTCAAGAAGAGAAATACAGGTAGATATTGGAAAGTGCAAGGTTAGGACTATACGGCGGATGCATTCACACTTCCCAGAGTCCCAGCCAAACTCTCTTAATTTTTGCTGAGTGGCTAAAACCACTCCCCGATTCTGTTATTAATTCCGGCCGCTGTCCCTCAACTTCTTGCTTTAATCTCGTCAACTGTTTGCATTAGAGTTCAGAATCGATGGTTCTGCCTGGTGGTAACTCTCATAATGAATAATGCCCTTCCGATCCCACCACACACACAGCATCACCTTGATGCGAGTTAACCCGGGTTTCGCCACAGTCTTTGATGCCTGATCGGCCTTAAACCACGACCTTTTTCGCACGTTCTTGTCGTACGTGATCCACTTTTTATCACCAGTTATAAGCTTCTTCGAAAATGGTTCGGTTTCATTACGTCGTAATTAAGAATCTACTCTCACAGACACTGCACTAGGTCCTTTTTTTGCGGCTTGCGTTGTATTTTTTTGTGTAGTAAAATTTTAAACGTTATCGTATTTCTTTATTGGATTCACTTATCTTGAAAGTACGAAAAACAAATAAAAATCAGACATTCTCCTAATTTGAATTTGGAATTATCTTCCTTAAAATCTAAACTTTTAATGATACCAAAACCAGCCAGATACAAATAATATAGCCAAGGAGATCTTATTACAAGTTCATACAATCATACTAATAATGCGAAAAGACTTTTTTCCAAACCTATTATTTTAACATTCCAGAAATTAAGAAGTCATTGTGTAGGTTATCAAATTCAATCCGTTATTGGAAATCTTTATAAAAATCTAGAGTTTCATAAGACAAAAACTAAGTAGCTTCTATTATGAATCAATACAGCACAAGTAGAGTTGAATCAACAAAACAAACCAAAGAAACCATCCTGCCATAGTACATTTGAGATCATCATCATTTCTTAAAAACGTATGTTCATTAATTTAATGTACTAACTTTAAATATAATATGCATAGAATAGGCTATAGTAGAAGATATATTACAAAATTATTACAAAGGACGTACGTAAGTTAGTAGGAACAATAACAAAGAATGCAAGTGGAAAATCTCTCATCCATAAAAATAAGTAACAAAGCTAAATTTTAATCACTACCTTTTATGGCACATGGTAAGATTTACGTAATAATTCGTAGTACAGTTGCTTCGATACTAATTTAGAATAAGTTTTGCTATTGTTTGATCGCTCTACTGTCACGTGCACACTGTCTCCCTACTTTAGTGTGTGACCTTTTTCTAGAAAACGATGGATCATAGTCACTCTGAGCGGTTTTGCTACATATAAGTAGAGTGAAATCACGAACCCCTCTTTTTCGTCAGGTTTACAAATTATTCATACAACCACACTTTTGGTAGCTCCGCTTCAAATCCAGCAAGAAGTCCCCTCTTTTCACGGAGATGAGGGGACTTCTTGAGGGGATTCTCCTAAAATATTAAAATAGCAAGCCAGAGCAGATAAAATTTTGGTCTAGCTATTGTGTTTATTGAGTAAAAGTAGTACATCCGACACTAAAAATTAGAAATAAACAGGTAAGAAAGTCAGTAATACCTTATCCGACAAGATACAATCAAACACACAGCAAGCAATAATGTAGTTAGTGGTACATCCTACAAAACTATTTATCAAATTAACATGAAACAAAGTCGGTAGTACCATATCCGACAAAATTTAACCACATCCCAGCAAGTAACAATGTTGTATGTGACACATCCAACACAGTAAACTAAATAGAAAACCATGAACATTGTTGTATCTGTCATATACGACATTATTGTCCGTTCAGAGTAGTTTTGAACATTATTTAGAAAAATATTAATTAATTCAGCTTATCGTAACCTATAAATAATTAAATTCAGGACCCTATGAGCCTAAAATCCGTCTCGACCTCGATATAGCATGAATATTGAATTTATCATATAAATTGTCTAAATTATATTACGGGTTAAAAAATAAAACCGACGCGTGCGCTGCTCCCGCTAACATTGTCGGAAGTGGCAGATCCCCGCGCCGCGCGCGCCTTTTTCGCCCCGTAACAAAGTCGCAATGCACTATGCGACAATATTAGTTGGGCGCACTAAACACATACTACTTTTTTCTCTTAGAAAAACAGAGATGGTTGGTTTTAGAGATTTAATAATTTAAGGGAGCATTTATAGACTTATTTTAAGGCCTTTTATGCAATAAAACGAAAATCGCAAAAATGTAGATCCGACAATGTTAATTGCTGCAGTCGATAAGTTTTGCGCAGATGGCTGGGCTCTATTGAGACTGGCCGCTGTGGTCGAAATTCAGCTAGGGGACATCATAATCGTCGCCAACCTACTTTGTTATTAAACCAAATCTGCTAGCTATCACAATACCGTATTAAGCTTCAAGGGACCTACAAGCCTATTCTATCTTTGAACAAAGACTCCCAGGGCACTCACCTGCAGAAACACATCTTCAGCTGTCACCGCCTGCTGGTAATTCATCGTGTACTCTGGTGTCTTGCGATCTCCGATCCCGGCGCCGACCAGCCCGTATTCCTCAGCTGCCTTCGCCTCCTGCTCCTCAAACTCCTCAATGGTCTTCGGAGTCTTTTTCTCCTCTGGAGGAGGGAGTTTGTCGCGCGTTGATGTTATTTCGTAACCTGAAAGTAGAGAACATAGTCATACCTATATTTATTTTCTAAAAACATATGTGCATACAATAAGGTCTTAATATAACATTTCACATTGAATATGGCTAAATTATTTAGATAAAGTGGAAAATACTTTATTTTCTCTAAGCCAAAGCCAAAAAATTTTTTTTCGACGAAAAATACGTGAGCGACAAAAGCCCCTAACCTGATCAACGGTTTACATCGTTCTCTGTAGGTAGGCCATAATCTATTTAAGGAGATAATCTCCATAGATAGCGCAGCGACTTATAAAATGGTAATTTCTTGGTAGGTTATGTAATGGTAGGAACATAAAGGCACATTCTTACTTCATCATCATCATAAGCCTATAAAAGTCCACAGCTGGACACTGGCACATAGGCCTTCCCCTAATGAGCGCCATAGATGACATTATTTAACATTTGTGGGTTATTGCCCATAATCTTACCTGTAGATGGTAAATCGTCTCCTTGCAGTATTTCAGGCTCAGGAGGCCGGAGCATATCTGCCAACTTTGTCATGGTATCTACGCTCCATTCCATTTTTATGATTCGCTTTAGCTCCTTATGGTTTACAAATGGCAAATCTGCTGTAGGAAAATAAAGTATCTTTAAGATATTTTGTTTTTAGATGTTTACGCAGTCGTAAGTCTATTCTCTCTATAATTATTATTATCTTCCTATTATTGACAAAACAATGACCTCCTAAAAGACCTGACAGTTTAGTTGCCTAGGTAACCAAAGTAGGAAGGAACCTTCCCAAGAGTTACATAAAACTTACAATATACAAAAAAAATTACTTAGATATCTCGATATCTCCTTGTGTAATGGATACTAGATAACTACAATATGTATGTACAGTCAGCGTCAAATTGATATGAGCGTCTAGAGTAGTCAAAATTATCTGAATAATATAAAAGCAATTTGATATACGCAGTTTGAATCCTAATATTCTTCTAAGCGCCCAAGGTATTCAAAATATCTTACGACACGTTGTTTCATATTTATATGAGCAGTCAAGATGTTCAAAATTATCTTAGCACACGAAGCCCTCAAAGCATGCAAACTCTTTTGTGTCAATACTTGAAATGTAATAAATAAATTTATTGAAGGTAAATTTTATGCACTTTGAGAGATTTCTTTGCTCTGATAATTTTGAACACCCTGACTGCTCTTATAACCATGAAACAAAGAGTGTTAAGATATTTTGAACACCTTGGGCGCTTACAACAATAATTATGATGATTCTAACAGATGATTTCAAATTGCTTTTCCGTTTTTCAGATAATTTTGATTACTCTAGACGCTCATATAAATTTGACGCTGACTGTACCACCAGAAACAAAATGTACAGATCATACAAACATTGTCCTGATGCAGGAATCGAACCCGCAACCTTCTTCGTCATACATAAGTCCGCGAACATTCATCCAGCGCGTGAGCTCGTCAGAAAAAAAAATTGCATTGATTTTGGTGTCAATTCCATTTGTATAAAAAAAACTTTAGTTTAAGCTAAACTAAAAGCTACCAACTAAAGTACTGGTATGTATTGGATAGTAATGGTAAAGCCAAAGATTAGCTATCTAATGCTCCATATAATAAAACAAACATTTTTAAATTACAGTTTAATTGTTATAATTTTCAAACAGACATCTATGTTATATAGAGAGTAAAATATTATAAGGATATTATTCAAGGGAAACCATCATCATCTTCCTCGGCCATCTCCTTAGCAAGTTCCAGGTCTTGTTGCTCTCTTTCACGACGTTCTTCGGCACTTTCCAGTTCCTTGCCATAAGACTTGGGTGGGTATCTCATAGCTTTCACACTCTGGTTGTGGAGGTCCAAGCAAAAGGAAATTCTCTGGTGGAAAGCCAGTTGAGGCTCCCTAGTGCAGTAGATATCCGAGCTTTCCTTGTTACTCATGTATCCCTTTTCAGGGTCCAAGGTAGCCTCGATAACCCCATCTCGAATTGCCTTAGCTACAATGAATTCAGCATCTTCAGCAGAATCGAGGCCAAGTTTCCGAGCAATATCTTTCGGTGATATTCTTGAGTATGATAAACCGATCGAGCGAATTGCTGTCTTGATAACATTCTGTCTCAGACGTAGAATCAGAGTAAATGTGTGGTCAACCCTGAACTGAGGTCCGAAGTTCTCCAAAACTTCTCCAAATCTCTGCAAGTTGCCCAAGCGAACAGCCTGGGTCAGTTGGAAATATGGTGCTAGTGATTTTCTTAGCGGTGCCTGGCGGAAAATAGCTCTTTCTGGGATATCTCCCAACAGCAACTCAACAACAATGGCTAACTTCTGTACAGTCTGGCGGAAACCAACAGCAGCAGTTTGTGGAGCCTTCCTTAAAGCTTGAACTAAATGCTTATGGGCATCACTGTACTCAAGGCGAGCAGCCTTTATTCTACCCAAGTAGTACAAAAATCTTGCCCACTCATTGTTGCTTGCACTTTCTGGGAAAACAGATTTGCTTACCAACTTATCAGCTTGATCATAGAGTGAGTAGTGCAGGTAATTGCGAAGCAGACAGTTGATGAGTACTGCTTGCCCTTCAAAATCATTGCGAAGGGTAGAAGTGCGGAGGCGGGCATGTAACAGCCCTCGGATTAGGTCCAGTTTGTTATTCAGCTCAAAGACTCTGGAATGGTAGAAATAACACTTTGCAGCAATTAGATCTAGGGTCCTTCTGTTCTGTGATGTGACCTTGTTTACCAAATGTTGAGAGCAAATGGCAGCTTCCTCCAACTTGTTATTATCAAGTAAGCGCAGTAAAACCAACAAATGCATGTAAACTTCCACCTCTGGAGCAGGCTGCTTTGTCGCTGTTCTCTTAGGTATTTCGATTTCGGCCGAGCCTGGTGCAGCGGCTTCCACAAAACCAAGCAGAGCTTCCTTGTCTGCATTGGCAGGAAACACTTGGTTGATAATTCCACGGAGAACATTGCCGTTCAGCTTTCGTCGAGTGCTCGGCAAAGACCTCAGAACACGCATAGCAAATCGAGGTTCCTTGGATGAAACGGCTTTGTCAATTTGTCGAACATGTTCTCTCAAATCTTGAACAGCCAGTACATCAGCATCTTTTTTTAGTTCTGGTGTCTCCACGTCGCTGGCAGCCCCAGGGCTTTCAACACTTTTCATTTCGACATCTTCTGATGGTGCCATTTTACGATTCCTTCGCGAAGTTTGATATTTACGATTATATCTTAGTTGCAAAGTCACAGGAAATCCAGCAAACAAGAAAGAAGAAAATTTTGTTTGTCAAAAAATGCCGAGTAACTAATGGTGTTGCCAGCAACACCCCAACAAAGTCATCCAAAACAGGTGAAAGCTCTATTATTTAAAGTAGGATTTTTTTTTGTTTAAGACACACTATTTCATAGGACCACAAGCCGAACGATGATGGATGAGTGAGTGAGCCCATGTGCAGCCCGCGAATTTATTCAAATCAAGTGAGAAGTCTAACCCTCTAATCATAATCAGATGCCACTTTGACAGGTTTTAATGAAAATCTGTCAAAAAAACACCTGTTTTCAGTTGCAATTCTAATTTAATTATATTTACATAACTAGCTCCGACTTTGAACGGCTGCAATTCTGTTACTTTCGTAACAACAAAAAACATTCCTCTTAAATCACTTAAACTATTTAAAAAAAAAACGCATAGATTTAAAGATCTAAGCATACACAAAGAATATCAGACAGACAGTGGGAAACGAATTTGTTTTACACTATATGTATGATAATTTTATGAATTTATATGACAGCCTCATTATACTATATTTGGGCCAAATTGTGTCTTTCAAGTGCAGACAAGAACAAGAAATCAAGACGCTCAGAGAAGCCCCGGAAGAGCTATTGGTGCAGACTTGGCTCACTTTACAAACATCCAGAAGTCCGGCCTTAGGGTTTGCCAACGAGCTATGCAGCGCAGCATACTTGGTGTAAAACGGACAGATCGCACCCGGAACACGACACTGCGCTCTCAAACACAGATTAGATTACTAATGTTGCTCAAACCGTTGCCAAGCTATATAATGGAGCTGGGCTGGCGTGGGTTAGGATCGTACTAGGACGTCTTGAGGTCAGGATGTCAATGGGTTACATGGTATCAGTGTCAAAAATTACAAAAATTAATCATGTCTGCTAATGCCCGAAGACCTGTGGACCAAGAAATCACCCAGTGAAGCCCTAGCAGTGTAAGGGTCAGCGCAGACAGAGAGGATCAAGCCTCACGCGGTCTCGGGCATTTTCTTAACCCTTTACCGCATGGATTTTTTGATTCTTTTGGAAAAAATATATGTTATTTTAGGATATTATTATGTATATAGGGCCCGAAAAAAATATCGAAAAAAATATAGAAAACTATTTAAAAAAGATATATAGGTTTAAGTAATTGTTCCAAATATGGAACGCCATGCGTTCTAGTTCTAAAATTCAGACGTTCCATATTTGGTACAACATGCGGTTATAGACACACCGCATGTTGTGAATTATGTATGATTGAAATACAGGAATTTTAAAATTAATAGTAACAAATAGATACAAGTACAAGTTGTTTATTTTGAGCAACGTTAAAAATTATGTGTAAAAGTTTTTCCATCCTCATCCAGTTCCATTTCTTCTTGATCTTCTTCTCCTTCTCCATCTTCTTCATCTTCACCGTCTTTTTCTTTATTAATGTGTAAAGGATCTTGAGTAAAATAATCGTCATCATCCGATACATTTTCATCCTCGCTGCTCTCTGGAATCACGACGATTGCTTGACGAGGACGCATATCTAAAATAATTAAGGAAATTTACAAAAAATAATCAGTAATCACGTATAAAATAAATTAAAGATGCAATCAAATGCATAATAAATGGTCAGGTGGGAGATCAGACAAACGCTTACAATACAATTATTTAAATAAATTTTATGTATGTGATACATTTACCAAGTATTAATCAAAAAGTTTAAAAATATCTGACGCTGCATAATGTTCCAAATTCGGAACTTGTAATTTATTGATTGGAGTGCATAAGGTTCCATATTCGGCACTACAAAAAACCTCACAGATGCATGGTGTTCCAGGTTTGGAACATTTTTGAAATTATAATATTCACTACATATAATGGTTTGGACTTACTTATTTTACCGTAAAACGCTCGTGGGTCCATTGTTCCATCAGATGAATCACTTTTATTTCTCAGATAGGAAAAAAATACCACCGAAAAATCAAATTAAATGTCTGCGAATTGGCAATCTGTCAAATTTGGGCGATCGACTGATGAAACCGTCGATTGTAGTTCCTATGCATCCTGTAGAGGCGCCACTGGCACAGATTTCAGTGAGTTACACTCCCTGCTTACGAATTATTTCCGAGAGAAAATAATAGATGTCACAGGCAGTAATATATTACACCAAAAGCTGAGTGTTCCAAATTTGTCATAGTATGCGGTAAAGGGTTAACGGATCGCGTATGCTCGAGCTTGCGCGTGACTTCGCGAGCCTGCGCGAGTAAACCGCTCTGGGCTACCATTCTTCCGTACATTTCCTCAGTGACGACACTGAAAGTACGCGTACGACGCGCGCGCAGACTCGACACTGCGCGGGGCTTCCCGCGTATCTTCGAGGACGCGCGAGGATTTTTTGTTAGGTTCAAGCATTTACATATGCATTTTATTTAAATAAGTATCTTAAAGTTGAATTTCGAGTGCGTTATAAAAATCCTGTCCGCTGCGCTCCTCTCTGTCTGCGCTGACCCTAAGGCACCGTGGCAGACCGAGGAAGGGATGGCGTGACGACAAACAGGACCGAGATGCGTGGAGAGACCAGGGTTAGGCCTTTTCTCAGCAGTGAGACTTAATAACTAAATAAATGACTATAATGGGTATCTAATTTTTTTCTATGTTCAATGTCTCACTCACAGCGGCCTGGCTTTCGTACTGTGTTTATTTTTATCTATAATATATACAATAAATCTTTTTATTTACTTTTAGTAAAATAAATGATAATTCATTCATTGATCTGTGGTTTGGATGTATATGGGCTGATGATCATGATCATGATGAATTACTTCGAGAATAAAGAATGATTATCTTATAATAACTTACTTTATCCCAGAGAAAATTATAAGCGACCAAGCAATTAAAGAGCTGATTAAATTTAAGGTTGATCCCAGGCAGCAAAAAAACATGCAATGTCAGGAATACAGATTAAGCTCGTATTATGAAAACTGGCTTCGTCACCGATCAATGCTTTTCCATGGCATAAGCACCTTAGTAAGCTTTCATAATCATTATGGGCTTTAATGTTTAAGTATTTTCATCATCAATATGTATCCCATTTTTGAAACAAATAAGAGGTTACACTTTTAGGCTGTATTTAGTGCTCGACCGACGGTGAGCGCTGAGGTCGGTCGAGCGTAGCTGTATCAATGAAAACGTATGAACGACTATAGTGCAGCTACGTCGCGCTGAAGAAAACCGTCGTTGGTCGAGCTCGTCGGTCCGGCGTGCGTCGGTCGACTGACTCGGTAGTCGTTATACACGCGCGTTTAGTGCGGCGCTGACCGAGCAACCGACCGCACGCGCGTACTCACTATCGCAAACAAAATGAATGTTGATTTAAGTTTATCTAGCAACTCGTCAAAACTTCGAGTAGTCATCCTGAAGTACCTACTCTTGGGTGCACATGATATCTTCTCCGTTTTTTGTGCCGTAATCGTTTGTGTAACTAAAAGCACATGAGTTAACAAATGGATTCATTTTTCGTCGCAACTGCACACGTTTGACTAAGTTTGCCATCAGTTATGCTTATGCACTAAACGCTTGGTCACGACCGACGATCAGGACGTACGATCATAGCGTACGGTACGCGCTCACCGTCTCGGTCGAGCACTAAATACAGCCTTAGAAAATCTAGATCTTTTTTCCCTTTGTTTATGGACAATTTAGTTTTGTGTGGGGTTGAGTCCCAACCAACGTGTCGCTGAACAGAACAATGCAATGCAATGATAAAATGCATGGAAACAGTCTGAGATGGAAACACGGAAACACTGAGACTTTTTACCACAGACCACAGAGTATACCTATCCACAGACAGAAAAAACGTTTATTAACGTAGTTCGACTCAGAAAAAACGATTGTCGTAAGATCGTTTTTCTGAGAGTTCGACATAGTGATGCCACAACATTCAAAAATGTATATCGTGTTTTCTATTTTTTGGAACTTCCTTCCTCCCCCCTTTACTCGGGACCCGCGTTTTGTCCGTCGCTCCTTAACAACTGAACAGCATGCTTTATACTGCCCTGCACTTAGACCGATAATTTTTACCAGAAACTGGTAGCATATGGCAATGAACGAACATTGATTCCAGCCGGAACGACTAAACCTATTTACTGAACTCAAACTTTCAGAGTTATTATTATAGTTATTTGAATATCTAGGTACTCTATTGTTAGGTATTTAATTTAGTTTACAGTTAGCCTCATATTCATAAATAAATTAAAGCCTTTTATTGATTTTTAGCCAAAGATCACTTATTGACAGCGTATATCGCTTATCATTTATCGTAAAAGACGTTATAATATTGTTAAAATACTATCGTGAATCACTTTTCCGTTAGTGTTCCGCTTTTTATATATTTGAAAAAAAAATGACAAAAAAGAAACTCGGCAACTTAAAGGTGCATAATTTTTTTTGTCATGATTCGAACGACCTTAAAATACCCGGTTACATTGAGGGTTACACGCACCGTCTTCAGCTGTTCAACGCCTTGGTTCTATCATAATAATGTGTAATCGTTGACATGCTGAAGATAGATTGGATAGGATTGGATGGACTGACTGTCGAACTGTGCAATAATTAAACTGGATGGAAGCCAAACCAATCTATCTATTAGGTCTCAGAAAAACGATTGTCTATAAGGTGCGGTGTGCGGTGCGGCTGGCATTTATAGTCTTTGACCTGACATGACCACAGACTTGACATGACACAGAATCTTTTTTGCAAAGACAATCAAAATGGCGGTCGTAGCTGTCAACTGCGAGTTCGTTCCAATTTATACTTTATTTGTCAAAAAATAAAGCTTTAATTCTTGAGTTTTATGAAATGGCGCCCATAGCTAGTATGCACATTGTCTCTGTGCTTTTTTCATTCATTCATAGACAAGTCAAAACTACTAGCATTGCCTGTACTTGGCTAACCACTAAAACTTGGAAAATACTGTTTTCTAGCCTGAATTACTAATGTTACAATCGAAAATCCTTGGATTACTACCATCAATAAGTTACAAAAGCCGCGTGTGACAAAAAATCTGATAGACGGGCGCGCTTCGGCTGCAGAGGACCGGTTGATTCTTTCCACAAAATTTCAATGTGTTCTGGAAATGGTTTGCAAAGAGGACGTGGTATCATGGTTTAAAGAATTGGAAAGCTATAAACGCATTGATGCAATGTGTACATTGTTAAATATGTGCTTGCCATTCGAACTACGCTTCATTGGCACCTACCTGGAAGAACTCGGTAAGAGAGACTTCCAGGAGTTGCGTGGAGCTGAACTAAGGGCAAACAACCCCGCAGACCTGGCTGCGGACATCGGTGGTGCTAACACAGACCCCAGGACACGACGGAAAATGGCCTTGTATGTTTCCCTGCTACGCTCATGTAATTTTGCGTGTGCCACTACATTGTATAATGCCATGGTCAGTCTGGAACAGAGTGGCTTGCTGAAAGGATTATATGGTGACTTATTGGAAGAAATTCTGCTCCTGTACACAATGGCGTTACATCATCCAGCATTTACGTTTGATCAAAAGTCACATTTTGGTGATATTTTAGAGAAATTAAAATTGGAAGATCAGCAATTACAGTTTCCTGAGCAACAAGAACATATAAATGTAGTGCCCGTGAGTGGATGCCATACACAAACTAGTATTACACCCAACATGTCAGTTCCACCGCCTAATATGTCTAACATGGGTCCACCGCCTGGCTTGATGTATGTCAAAGCACCTGGGGTTCAGGTCAGTGTCATTTTCACACCATTCATTTCTTATTTCTCATTTCTATGCAAATATCTGTGATAAAGGTATGTCTTTGCACCTAGTTGGTTGCCCGGGCTGTATTCTTATTAGAAAACAATTGTTTATTCACAAATTGGTAACCACTAAGAATACTGGTGTAGTGGATATAAGGATGCATGATGGTATTGGAATCTGCTTCTTTACATAATATTTTGATACATATTATACACCTTTCATTCACAAATCATCTATTCTCATTGGTATCATATTTACCTTCCCAAAACATAATTATAAAATTTCTTTGAGACACATTTGTTTTTGAAGTAAAAGTACTTACATAGGTTTGAATTTAATATCAAAATTTATTTATTTTTTATTTTAAAATTAGGACTATTAAATCATGAATTGACCAACACAGTTACAATAAGAGCCGATTTGCCTCAGCAGTTTTTCATCCTCTCAGCATAATATGTTATCAGCAGTTATCATGATTTATGCTTGAAGGCTTGACCCGAGTATGTTGTCACTTTACAGAAAATCATCAATAATGGTGATCCTTTCAGATTAAGAGAGTATGTAATGTAATGATATGTATCATATTATAAATGCTGGAATCATGTCAATATTATAAGGTTCTAAGATTTAAAAATTCTATAATTAGTACTGAAAATTAGTTAGGATAATGCTCTTAATTAACAATTCTTTCAAAGGAAAGAATTGTTAGTCCTTCCCACCAAAGATTAACCTAGTAAAAGTTCAATTCAAATTCACTACTCCTATTTAATTGCTGTATAAAATGGTTGAAGTCTACCGCTGTTTGCACCCTGCAGTTACTAAAGTTCATCTTAGTACATAGAACTTGCTTACTTACAGCCACCCAGCTCAGATTCCGTGTCAGAACTCAGCTCGCCACCAGTTATGAGCACACCAACGGGCATTGTGTCGATATTGGGGGAGGTAACACATCCACCGCCCGGCCTGCCCCTACCTCCCCAGTACAATATGGGAGAATATATTGGACCCCATGGATGGGCTGCCAATATCATTGTGTCTCCACTAAATCCACCTATGGAGGTATGTCTTCAGCCCCGTTTACTGTTAATTCTTAAGGCAAATATACTAAACTAGCACTACAAATCCTTTTCTATCCAGGCCATAAGGTTGTGGAATGTACTACCAGAATTCATCAGAAAATCAGTTTCCTTACCAGTTTTTAAAGCTCGTGTCAAGGAGCTTTTCCTGTCTGAAAGTTGAATATACTTACTATATTTCTGTAGTATATTATAAATATTCGTCTATATACTTACATATTTGGTTACGTATTAGTTATATCTATTTGTTTTTTTATAGTATTCATTTTTTATTATAATTATTTGGTACATCTCCTGCCTTTCATAAATTTAAATAATTCTTTCCATCCAAAGGTTGTCTGGAAGAAATCGCTTCTAAGCGATAAGGCCGCCCATTGTACTTGTTTTATGTAATGTCTTTTGTTATGTTATTTTTCTGGTGTACAATAAAGCATTTTTGTATTGTATTGTATTGTATTGTACAGTCTAGGAATGGTGTGCGTTCGCCCAGCAAAAAGTATCGTCTTTTCAAGAATCGAATGATGCAGATAATTTGTGCCCTATGTCGTGTAAATGTGCCCAAAATTTTAAATTTGTGCCCCCAAGGGCTGCAGAGTTATTTAGGAAAATCTGATTTTGCTGCACGAACGTTCGCCCAGCAAAACTTTTTTAAAAAAAAGGGTATAGCTGTATTTTAAATATGCAAAAAGATAGCTTACATACTAGTGTAAATGTGCCGTAAAAGCAAAATTTGTGCCCCTAAAGGTTTTAGAGATATTTAGTTTTTTGCTGGGCGAACGTTTTGGTGATTTCTATATCTCGGAAACGGCTGAACGCACAGTCATAATTTTTTGTTCCTACAGATACGGTAAATTTGTGCCATTTGTGCCGTAATTTTCATTAACATGAGTAGCATGGTTCAGGAGCTATTATTGTTTTTCCTAGAAAACGGAAAAATGCTCTGGCTCTCGAATGAACAAGACCATCGACTTCACGTTGGTGCCGACTGGTACCCATTATATATTCACACGATCCTGTAAAGTTTCACCGGCCTACTACTTATAATAGACGAGTTATTAACGATTTTGTCTTTTTTTTGAGGTTATTTTGAGTGAAATTACTTAGGATACGAAAACACTAGTTTCCTGTGAGCTGGCTTATTACATGCTTCTACAATAATTTGAGCCCTATTTTAAGAATACGTATGCAAAAAATCATCTTTGTATACCCAATACTTTAGACAATAATGGTAAAATACCATTCGAAGTATTTTTGGTAGATAACCAGACCAAATTCGAATGAACATTAAAAAGCGGCCGTACGATACTACAAGCTATCCTTCCTTACTTGGTGGCGTTGTAATGAAATTTAAGTAGTACAGATGCGTACAGAATTGTTAAGTAGAAAATAATATTTATGTCACGAAAAATATTTTACATGAAATAAAATGTGAATTATTTTGTTTTTAATAATCTTACTATTATAATAAATGGGAAAGTCTGTGTGAATGTTCGTTATAAGTACCTAGGTAATCTTTGTGACTACTTAAGTGATTTAAATGAAATTTCGTAGGTAGGTAGGTAGATAGTTTAGGACCTAGAGTAGGATTAAATAGGCTAAAATTTGGAAATTTTAACCTCTGAGGGGGTTAAATATGGTGGTAAGGGTTGTATGGAAAATAATTTTTACTTGATTCGATTCACTCAAAACTCGGTATAAATGAACTATGGACTGAATAATTAAACATGTAGGTATTTTTACACAACCCCTAGGGGGTGTGCAATAAATTTCTGAAATTTATACGAAAAAAAACTGGTTCGCGGGCAAAGCTGCGGGGTGCATCTAGTACACTATAATTTGTAATGTAGGTATTACTAAAAATAAATTGTCCGGAGACAACGGCACATCAGTGACCTGTTGAGATAATAATGAATGAATGATTTAACACCAAATACCTATAGGTACAACTTGACATCTGATCTAGCTTGATGTGCCGTTGACAGTATAGGTATTTGTTTTTTTTTAGAAGGTAAGTAATAAGATAACAAAACAGTATTGTTCTTTTTTTACATTGATTTATTTTTTATAGACAAATAACAATGAATATGCTATTGTAAATTACAATAACCCGAGAGGCAGGCAGACTCAAAAACAAATTACTTATGGGTGCGTGCGATAAGGATGTGTGTGTGTGTGCATTCGAAGAGCACACACAACGGTCGTCGGTCACTCCGAGTTGAATATTGTATTTACTTATCAATTTGTAGAGCGTGTTGGCAAATACTTAGGTACCTACCATTATAATATTGGTACCTATGAAAAGGTTGGCTCGTTATGATTTAGCAAACAAACAAACCAGCCTACTAATTATTTATTCGCAAAAGAGCCGTGGATTATTTTCTTACAGGGGATACTCTTTAGGATTATCAGATAAAAAACATATGTAGGTACAGGTATGCCTACGTATAGGTACTTACTAAGTAGGTACCTACTTAATTATTTATTGAAAAGAGCATTTTCATCATATTATATTCATCATTTTTCATTATTCATCATCAAAAGTATATTTTTAAAATGACAATTCCACTTTTGTACGCAACGTTCTCTAAACACTAAATATTATCATGACGATTTAAGAAGGATAGCTTGTAGTATCGTACGGCCGCTTTTTAATGTTCATTCGAATTTGGTCTGGTTATCTACCAAAAATACTTCGAATGGTATTTTATCATTATTGTCTAAAGTATTAGGTATACAAAGATGATTTTTTGCATACGTATTCTTAAAATAGGGCTCAAATTATTGTAGAAGCATGTAATAAGCCAGCTCACAGGAAACTAGTGTTTTCGTATCCTAAGTAATTTCACTCAAAATAACCTCAAAAAAAAGACAAAATCGTTAATAACTCGTCTATTATAAGTAGTAGGCCGGTGAAACTTTACAGGATCGTGTGAATATATAATGGGTACCAGTCGGCACCAACGTGAAGTCGATGGTCTTGTTCATTCGAGAGCCAGAGCATTTTTCCGTTTTCTAGGAAAAACAATAATAGCTCCTGAACCATGCTACTCATGTTAATGAAAATTACGGCACAAATGGCACAAATTTACCGTATCTGTAGGAACAAAAAAATTATGACTGTGCGTTCAGCCGTTTCCGAGATATAGAAATCACCAAAACGTTCGCCCAGCAAAAAACTAAATATCTCTAAAACCTTTAGGGGCACAAATTTTGCTTTTACGGCACATTTACACTAGTATGTAAGCTATCTTTTTGCATATTTAAAATACAGCTATACCCTTTTTTTAAAAAAAGTTTTGCTGGGCGAACGTTCGTGCAGCAAAATCAGATTTTCCTAAATAACTCTGCAGCCCTTGGGGGCACAAATTTAAAATTTTGGGCACATTTACACGACATAGGGCACAAATTATCTGCATCATTCGATTCTTGAAAAGACGATACTTTTTGCTGGGCGAACGCACACCTAGGAATGAGGCTATCCTTCTTTTTTTCAATAGATAAGAAAGGGACAGCGTCGATTTGGTGCTGTTAAATTACTTTATTTTTTGTGCCATATGAATTTAACAAGGCTGTGCTATGGATATTTTGTTTATAATATAGCCGTTTTGTGTCATCCCTAAAGGGTGGAAACAGGACCCTATTACTAAGCCTCTGCTCTCTGTCTGCCCTTCAGCTGATATAATCATGAACCGTAAAAGGCATACAAATATAGTTGAAAATTGCACAGAATTTTAACACATAAACAACTGAAAACTAAAATGTAATAAAACTTAGAGGGCTCTCATACAAAAAAATGTATTTTTTTTCTCAACTTGTTTAGGCTGACATATGACGCTCATTAGAGGAGGCCTATGTCCAGCAGTGGACTATACAGGCTGTTGTTGTAAATAAACATCTTAACCCTTTATTTGGCAAACATATTTTTTTCTAAAATTTTATGTATTTTTCTTATATTCTCTATGAATTATGACTTAGGAGCCCTAAACAAATGAAATTTCTACAACAAAATTCCAAGTGAGTTGCAAAAATTATCTATAAATAAATTCAAACGGATTGTCAAAAATCATCATCATCATCATCATCATCAGCCCATGTTAGTCCACTGTTTGGACATAGGCCTCCCCTAATGAGCGCCATAGCGCCCTGTCTTCGGCTTGTCGCATCCAGCATCTGCCAGCAGTCTTTCGCAGATCGTCATCCCACCTGGCCGGAGGGCGTCCTACACTACGTTTACCAAGTCGCGGTCTCCAAAATATACTTTGTAAAAAAGCTTACTATAAAATATCAGATTATCTAGACGACAAAAAAGTTTGGGACGAGTTATGCTCCAACTCTAAAACTAACAATCTAACAAGGTAAAGGTTTCTTGTTCGCTTCTTTACTTTACCTAAAAATATTGAAGTGAACAATTAATCAAAGTGATCACTTTATTTCCCATTTTTATTTCTTATTTAACTTGTATTTTGTGACGTGTCCAAGAGTCCTGTAAGGTCTAAAGGAAATAAAGCACTTTGATTTTGATTTTGATTTTGAAAAAAAAAATCTACATATTCAAATTTTCGCGAAAATTAATGTACTTCACGAAGTACCTTGCCAATTACTCTATAAACTGCATCAATATGTGTTTGTACTCCATAGAGTACAGTGCCAAAAGTAGAGTAAAAACATTTTACTAAAAAAATAATTAATTTATTTATTTATTATATCAAAACATAAATAAAAATACCATTATGCATTCAACATCATCATCAGCCTATGTTAGTCCACTGCTGGACATAGGCCTCCCCTAATATGAGTGCCATAGCGCCCTGTCTTCAGCTTGTCGTATCCAGCATCTGCCAGCAGTCTTCCGCAGATCGTCATCCCACCTGGCAGGAGGGCGTTCTACATTACGTTTACCGAGTTACGGTCTCCACTCAAGAACACGTTTACACCAGTGGTTATCGGTTCTTCGCGAAATATGGCCGGCACGCTGCAAACTTCGGTTTGCTAATTCTCTGAGTTCTATGTCGATAACTTTGGTTCTCTGCCGGCTGTAATCGTTGCGAATCCTATCCTTCAGAGACATTATGAATTACTAGTTACAAATAATTTTTTATGAATTTGCCGGAAGCAGTTGCGGATCTTGTCTCCTACAACAAGGCAAAGATGCATTATTGCACTTGACGCAATAAGCTTTGGTTTTACAATCTTTGCAGAACTGACAGCGTGATTGTTTGCTGGCAGTTTCAGGAAAGTGGCCCACAGCATCGTACCTGACCTTGACGTATTGTGTCAAGGTCTGGCAAGGGATGGTTTCAGGATTTTCCTATCCTCTCTGAGTCTTTCCATGGGCATCCTGGGCAAACACCTTCACAGAGCTCAAGCAGGAATTCTCAAGCGAAAGTTCCGGTCTTCTGTCTCGCTTGTACAGAAATGCGTT